>LPNX010993463.1:5485-59874 GCA_001517045.1 Pseudotsuga menziesii
AGATTTTACCACTTAATTGACATTTTGAAATGAGTATCAAATTCAAAATTTACCAAGGTCCAAAGAAGAAGAAAAAAGTTATCTAAAAATAGATTGATCACACTATAAAAGTTTGGGAAGTGAGCCCTCTCTTAAATTTATGACAATTATATGCATCACCCATAATTGTTTGAGTGATAGTGAGATATAGTTTGTTTAATGATCTTGTTTGTATATAACAAAAAAATCCATGCATATTGGACATTGACAAATTATTAAGGGTGACTAACTTATTGTGAACCGTCCTTTGGGAAGCTACATTTCTTAGAGTACAACACTATTAAAAACAAGAGCCACAAGGTGGCTATGTCCCCGACATTGCCATTTTCTATTGCAAGAGGAATAGAACTGATTTTGTAATTGGGAATAACTTTTGGCAAACAAAATTTTGAAGAATTTTTTTTTGTGTAAATAAAAGTCATAATTCATAAAATACAAGCAACATGTCCCACCCTAGGCTGTTCACTTATATATACAGTTTACCTTTTCAAAAGATGAAAAGATCAAATATTATTCGACTAGCCATTTAGTTTTAATTTGACTAGCCATCTAGTTTTAATTTGCTTATTCATTCGTGTGATTTATGGTATATTAAGAGACTATGCAAAAGCTCTTATATATTGGAATCCAAGTGCCTGGATCCTCTTTAGTCTCGACCCTCTCATTTTAACTGATTGTGAATCAAGAAGATTCTTAGTAGTAGCAATATCGAATTCTAACAGAATTTACGTTCTATGACACTATTGGCCGAGCCGCGCTGATTTTGGACCGGGCTGATTTCAGAAACTTTAGTGAGTGAGGACTCGGGAGATCAACCGCTCTTCTAACTTGATATTTTTCAACTTCGAATGAGGAGTAAGGTGATCAACCGCTCCTTTAACTTGATATTTTTAATATTTTTAAGAACTTTAAACGAAATGAATAGAACTCTCTATGAAACTCAATCTTGGAACTGAAGTGGCCCGCAATTATTGGTGCAATTATTGGTGAGAGTCCTAGAACTACATAGTACTACTAGAAACATGCCTTATTATTTATCTTGTTAATTGATCTAGGACGTGACACAACAAAAGAAGATTGTCAAGAAATAGTTTCTAGCACTACTTAGGAATTAAGTGTAGACATCATCTAATAATATGGAACTCAGCTCTCCTAAATTAGTTGAGGGTTTCTAATAGATAATGGTGCTTTTGTCATGTTTTTTTTGTTGCTTCAAGGCTAACGAAGGTGGGGTTGATGAAATAACAACGAGTCACTAGAATTCTAATTGATCATAAATAAATATGAGCAAAAGCAAAAGCAATAATAACTATAGGAAAGTTCTAGAACCATAACAAACCGCTTATAGCCAGCCCTATATTATGAATTTTCACAATCAGAATACAAATAAATAAAGACAATTCCATCCATTTAGGTCATTATAATATAGGAATTTTCACAATCAAAATACAAATAAATAAAATTCGAATTGATCATAAATAAATATGAGCAAAAGCAATAATAACTACAGGAAAGTTCTGGAACCATAACAAACCATGTATTGCCCCCTATATTATGAATTTTCACAATCAGAATACAAATAAATAAAGACAATTCCATCCATTTAGGTCATTATAATATAGGAATTTTCACAATCAAAATACAAATAAATAAATGAAAAATTCCATCCATTTAGGTCTGATTAGTCATTATCCTTTAATATATCCAAGTCTTCTAAAAATTTTTTTTGCCTCAAAAAATTTATCACTCAGAGCTAGGTGAGAGAAACGAAGCTACTTATTCTTTAACATACCATAGTGGTGAGAACATAATGGAATCCTTTTTCTGGACAAACCTTTTGTACTGCGGATAATCCACCAAAGTATTTACCCTTCTTCTTCACTATTAAGCCACAAAAAACATTTAACTAATCTTTGAGATATCGAACCTGAAAAACCTTTACTTCACATCCTTTAAACGCGTTAAGCGATTTTATTGTGGTGTAATAACTGAGTAACGAACAATCCTCTGTGGCTCAGATTTGGCTTTAGAACAAGCTTATATAAAGATTTTGTGTACAATTGATAACAAGGATTGCTACCCAACAAAGACAGTGCTAAGAAGCCAAGACGCCAAGAAGCCATAAGAAGCCAAGACAGTGCTACCCAACAAACGGACAGTAAAAAGGAGACAAAGACTTCAAAGATTAAGAGAATGTTAAAACCATTATTATCATAGAACCAGACAAGCAACTTAACATAAAATAACCTAACAGCATATAGGTCGTAATAACAAGCTGCAAACCTTTCCACTACCTGATAGATAAGACCTCAGCGCTGCCAGGCTCTGCTGATTTCCAATGTAAATAACAATCCCGCGCATAAAAATATCACCGTCGGCAAAAAGTAGATAGGTAAATCACAGCGCAGAAGATACTCACACGCCCCAAAAATTCTTCTGTACCGTCTGAAAGAAAAGCATCCTAGCTCTTCAAGGCTCTATGTAGGGAACCTCGGAACACCCATATATCCTCCATTTACCCACATTTTTACTGTCTGTATATTCCATGTAGCCGTCTGCATCCTCAGTCTCCACTTACTTCTCAACTTCCATCTTCCTCTCCTCTATGCGATTATTATGACGTCCTATCGTTCATCTCCGTTATCGAGCGTCAAGAATTTCAATTAAAGCTTTAAAATTTAACAGGAACCTAAGAAGTATAGTTTGAAGAATTAAAAATTCGTTATCTATCATCATTGATAATGATGCTCAAGGTGGGAACTGCAGAAGGCTTCTCTTTTCACAACAAGGTATTTGTGGCAAAAAATCAACAACATCTTGGAAGCAACGTTAAACCATAAATTAATTGAGACTCGCTGTTAGACCTGATCGATTTCACAGATCACGTCTTTCTTGACATTCTTGTGCCGTAATTATACCTCCCGGTTGTGCACTTTCTTTGCTTTCTTGACGTTCTTGTGTTGTAAAACCTCCCTGGCTGTGGACCCTTGGCAGCCTCCCATGATGAAAACGCTTTGAGGCTGAAATCACACATCATGACTACAAATTAGAATCATAAGAATCAAAGTATTTTCCAACATTTAAAGAGATCCAGCTGAGGGATATTAGGAGATACAAATTGCTTAATTACTTACTTAGGGATATTAGGAGATGCAAATTGCTTAATTACTTACTTCTGGTGGCAAATGAGCCCAATATGCACTAGTAATTTGTGATAGATAAACTCGTTCACTTCTGGGCTTAGATGCTGCATCTTCTCTTCTTAAACCTTGACCTTTGACTATATAGATATGATGGTCTGGTCCTGGATGGACAACTGTGTTTTTGGTTTTATGATTTTTCCAATTACCTTTACTGATTCACCAGCCTATAATAACTATGTGCCTTACTTAGATAGACAACATACAACTTTGGATTTCTCCTTGGTATTAGCGATCATAATAAATTGTTGGAGTTAAAGACAAAGTTGAAAATGGAGAATTGATCTAAAACATGATAGGTATGGGTGGTGATATGACATAATTTACTATCTCTTAATAAGTAATATAGGTAAAACTCGACAAGGTGTAATAAAAGCTGGCAAATCCAAGCTATCAATAAAACATTGACTGCAATTTTTGGTGGAGGGAAAATAAGACAAAAACTGGTGTTTCTATACTAATAAATCTTAAAATGTATTGAATAATGTCACATATACCGATGTTTAGATATGGAATTCACATCCACAATTTTTGTTTAAATGTATGTAATAATGCTCTAACAAACCCTACAACTTCTAGCTAGATGTAAATGGTTTAAATTTAATTAAATTTATATTTATATTTTTTTTGTTCTTTTGTTTTCTGAGTTTTATAAATTGTTGTACTTAATATACTTTAATATTACATGGGATTAGGGGCATGGTGGGAAAGAATAAAACAAACTAGTGACCATGACTTGACATTGTTGTCTACTACTAACAAATAAATATTTCCTTGCAACCAAAGTGCATATAAAAGAGAATCTCATAAGCTAATCTCTAGGGGTGCATTCCCCTTCGAACTCAATACACAAATCAATGGAATAACAATGAATAGATATTTCCCTCCTTAGTATTTGTGAAACTTCATGAATGTTGAAATATTCATGTCGATGAAGTGATCGGTTGAAAATCCTTGCTACTACAAAATTGCTTAGTTTACTCTCATTAACTTGCAATGACATGTGGCAATGTTAGGGACATTGCCACCTCTTTTATTTGTGGATAACTATTAACAATAGCTTTTTGTAGGAAGCTTTGGGCAATTGATGAAGGATCAATTGTTTGAGTTAGATACCATGCTAAATTTGAAATGGGTTGTCTTTTGTTTCAAGAAATTTAGCTCACAAGACCTCAAATTAAACCTCCTTTTGAATTTACTAATACTCCTAAACATATCTGGATTAAAAATTTAGGTCAATTTTTTTGAGTTTGATACCTATGACAATGATCTACTCTATATCTCCTTACATCTTCAATCTTTTGAGATGAAATTCCACCTTTAAATAAGAAAGATATGGCTATATCTCCTTACGTCTACAATCTTTTAGGATGAAATTCCACCTTTAAATAAGAAAGATATGGGATCAGTTTAGGAAATAAGATGAGGAAAACAATAACCAAATTTGAAAATAGAATTTAAAATATATGTATTTTTTGCTTTTTGCTTTTATTTTTCAATATTTATATAAAGATATTTTATACAACATAAAAAATAAAATGTATATAATTTGTAAAATAATATACATAATTAATAATAATAATAATAATAAAGAAAATGAAATCCTATGAAGAAGGAACTCATTCTAGAAACTATGTATCAGCAAGAGAATCTACAAAACTATAAATAGCACTGTAACATGAACTACCTTTTCTGCTAGCAGAATATAACTACTACATGAATACATAAATGTTGTAGAAACAATATTATCACTGGAAATAATAAAATTTTAAGATTCAGAAAATTCATTTTGAACTTCATTCTGGCATATTTATCTGAATCTCTCTTGTTCTAATATAAATAAAGGAAAGGAAAAACACGACTGTGCCAATAATCTTTAAACAAACAATCACTTTCTTAAAGATGAAGAATGAGAATCCAAAGCAATTGTAAAGAATGAATAATGACAAATCAAAGCTAATGAAAATATCAAAGTGTCGTAATAATAATTTTTAAACGATCTTTTTCTTGAAGATTAAAGAATGAGAATCAAAACAATTGAAATGAACAACTCAATTACTTTCCTCCTCACTAAATATAACAACGCGTGCGTTGCATTTTGGTATGACATGAGCGAGCGTAACAGTTAACAATATTTGCTTTCTTTTTAGATTCAAATTGAGAAGATACAGTATATGCGTCTCCGATATAGATTCGAAATAAGAAGATAGAGCATACAGTACATCTCCATATATTAAATAGTTAAATGACTAAGCAAAAGAACATACATTTCAACTAAATTCATTTCTTCTGGCTACTTCAAATGATGGCGTGCGAACCTTACATCTTGATTCTTAAGAAAAACCTCCATGGGTTGAACTCTCCATCTTGAATAGATAAAAATTTAACTTTCCTTTTCAATTTCGTACACATACAAATTTGTTTTTACAATCTAAAAATGGAACTTTAATCAGAACTTTAAAAGGGATGAGCCAAGGGGACTGGGAGACCATGGTTTTCAATTAATTTGCTGAGACGGAGATCGATTGTTGTAACTTCTCCTTAAATTTTGACCCAGTTTTTGCAGTCGTGTCAAGATTTTGATTTCGCATTCCTTTCTCCTCAGTGTAGTGTTCAATGTTCAGCCCCAGGTTTTGCAATCATGGCAAGACTTTGATTCTGCATGCCTTTCTCATCCGTGGTAGCTATTTTCCGATCGAAATTTTACAGAAGGTACATTTTTCAGCTTGTTTTGTACTATAGAAGGCTTCGACATTTCTCAAAACAGATATTTTGGTAAAGCTTGTACAAATATCATTAAATTTCACCAGTGTACATTTGTCAAAGCCAGTGGTTTGTCATAGCGAAGGAGTGTGGTAAGAGAGTACAGGAATTGTTGTCAGATGTCATAGGTCATTACCTTGAGAAACCAACCTCATAACTTTGTGGCGCAGAAGCTGTCAATTCATGACCAGAGCCATTCCATCCATTTATTAAAAAATAATAACTATAGCTGTAACAATACGCAAGCTCGCCGCCGGGTCTTGGGGCACAAAGTCCCACGCCTACGTCACCTATATAAACCAATAAAAAGCAAGATAAATCACTATTTAAATAATTCCCCAAAAAAATTTAATACAAACTATAGCAAAAATTATATGATTTTGTTAAAGTTGCAACAAATTACTTCAAATAATCGCCTTGAGCGAATCATATATATCCCCTCAGGCAGGGACATAAAAAATAGTCCCTAGGCATTGTAAAGACACTTATTATAAAGGAAGAGAAAATGTTGGATAAGGAAATGATAAAAAGAAAGATACAACATCTCTAAGGAGGAAAAAGCCTAGAAGCAAATGCTATTCAAGATTTTTGTGGTATAGCGAATTTTCCCTTGAGGATTTTGTGTTATGTTTAGAAAATAAGCCATCAAATTGTGTATGACATTACACAAAAAAATGCTATTTTTAATGATCAAGTATATTTTCAAGCATAGGATATAATTATGTCTCTACCAAAATTTCACAATATAAATATTTAAGAAATTAAATGTGCATTACGTTTATTATACCATTATGTTAACTTGAAACAGGGTAAGAATTATGTTAAATTAATCTAATAGCAAAAAAAAATTGTCAATATTACATAAGTTGAATCTATATTTTTTCATTTAAATTTATGATCAAAATTAATTTTACTATTTTCTTTTCTTTTGCTAGTCCTAGTTCCCAGACATGAGTCATGTCATTTTCAAATGGGCAAGATTCATCTCAAATTCCATCGCGTTTCCATTGCTTGTTTCACCAGAAGATGGGTTTCGGAATGGTGGCGATTGAGGCCGTTCAAAGGGATCTCGCAGCCCTCTCGAGCCGACCAAGCCTCTTCCACCGTGATTGGCCACCTCCTCCTTATATTAGGGGGTTCTCTCCCTCTCATCGATTTCTTCCATGAAGGTCGCCAGCGCGAGCTATTAATTTGATTATATCCAAGGGAGCGGGTCCTAGCGGTTGATGCATAAGATAAAAAAAATCTTAGCCACAAAGCACATTTCCTCCAAGTTTTTCAATTTTTTTTTATATCTTTTTATAGTTAGGGGGATTATTAAAAGAACATTAGTCTCTATTACGTGTTGTTAATTCTATTTCACATATTAATTTATTTAATTTATCGATTTTGTATAGAATTTAGTTATGTTTTTTTTGAATAAGCATGCTTATCAATTTATATGGGTTTCTCTTATTATTGTTTTTTTTCAATGCCAATTTTATTTTTTGTTTTGTATATGAAATCTAAGTGTTGTTGTTATAGACCAGCTTGTGGTTCAAACTAGGTGATCCAATTGGAAAATGAAGAGGAAATTTTGAATTGGAGTGCTTTTATGGATAAGGGTGGTGTTCAACAAGTTGCAATTAGTTGCACTAAGGGATAACATTTCTTGTCATAGGTAGCATTCCTTGTCATTTCCCTAAAATGATCAACAATTGGCTAAGATATAGCAAGTTGAAGGTGAGTCATGTTATACTCATCATTGGTCGCCTTTCACGTAAAGTTGATCTACGTCACTTGTATGTCCTCATCTCAATAATTGCATAATTTTCACATTTCTCTTAATCCATTTATCGACATATTGGTTCAAATTGAGTATTGTGGGTAGGATATCAATTTAACCTAGACATCCTTGTAATAAGGATCATGTGATATCTTGTACTCCAATGCTACCATATTGATCATACTACTTACAAATGATTCACAAGCTTTGCATTCAAAGTTATTCCTTTTGACAATAGGATTCCTTGATTTGACGAGGCATGCAATTGATGATTTAGTATATATCACATGATACCACCCTCATTGATTATACATAATGAAAACCAAATTTAGAGATAGATTTTTTGTGCAAAATTTTAGAGAAAAATGGTATATCAAGTATATATCCATTAAATGTAAATTAAATTAGATAACCAACAAAAATAAGAACTGTAAGCCAAAAACATGATTATCCACTTATTAGATCGATGACTACCTTAACTAATGTTGGCATGCATACCTTGTCCTCAACTAGTAACCAACTCCTTTATTTGCAACAACATTTGTGGGGAACAACTCTCCACCCAACCAACCCCCAGCCAAAGGCTGAGTTCTTGAGGCCTCGACAATTAATCCTATGCCAGACTAGGTAATCCCTTAACTATTTTCTATATTTCTCTATCAATCTAAGTTCCACCCTCTCCTCATCATACTCCCTCTTAACAAACAATCAAGATAGAACCAACAAAACAAGAAAGAAATCCCATAATCCACCAACGATACTAGAGCTCCCTCATTTTGGTCTTTCCCTCTTTTCATTTCTTAATTTCCATTATTTATTCAATTTCTTACTTTTTTCATGCATGACACACTTGTTACTCATGCACCTAAATTATGTTATAATGCAGATTGGGCCTTTTTAAAATTTTAATATATTTCTTGACACTTTTACTATTACCATATACCATACACTAATATTTAATGTTAGGTTGTTACATACTCCCCACCTTCAGGAAAGTTCATCCCGAAGTTATAACCCCATAGTAACAAATAAAAAGACATACTCAATCAATCATATCTAGATAATATGTAATATAGATAAGCTAGTACTATTTTGAAGATGAGATATATACGTTTGGCCATCACGTATAAATCTCCTACATGCACTAATACAATCATAGTGTCCTAGGTTGTTCGACATGCTCTAGATTAATTCCCTAGGTGTCTAATATGAAATCCATAAAAAAATTATGTGTTATTCTCATTAGCACTCAAGTATCAAACAAGTCAATGTAGAAAGATAAAAGTACACATTCGTGAAACTCCCTCCTTTTCTTGAGAATAATACCATTTTCCACCTCCATAATCCTCCATGTTAACTCCGGATGGTCCCGCTTACCATAGCACAATCCCTCTAATATAACCCATCCATTAATAGATCATACAATAAGCATTGAAAGTTCCCTAGATATTTACTAGGGCATAGCCATCCTCCCAACTTTCATTAAATATACACTCTCATCAAAATTTTACCTCGATCTTGATATCAGGGGTATTATACCGAAGGCATCTACAAAGGATGACCTATACTCCTTTCATATGCACCCATAAGGCACCAAGAAGCAAGACTCGTGACTTTTTTTAAGTATATTCTTAAAGAATGGAAATAAAGTGAATTTTAAATTATTTTTTAGCTGTTAAAAATTATTTCTATTCATGTCGATTCAATGTTTGTTGTGATTATGATATTCTATTCATGTCGATTCAATGTTGGTTGTCTTTACATGTTTTTTTTTAATGATGATATACAATTAAAATAAAAATAAAAATTTAAAATATGAAAAAATAAATACAAAATTTGGGATTATCAAGTATTAACAATTTTTTTTATATAAAATATTTCTCTTTCATATATAAAAATAAATATTTATATTTAACTAACATATAATTTTAGAATTATTATTTGTTATAAATATTATAGATTTTTTTGAAACCTAAAAATAGTGAAACAAGCATTACTATGTATCTATCATCTCTATCAGACTAGATGTTGCAATTATTTATGACATATTTTTTGTTAGACTAAGTTTTATTGGTAATTTTGAATAAATGATTATTTAAATTAGAATTTATGTAGGAACTGATGTGCATGCTATGACTTAATATTAAAAGATTTGTAAACATGCTATGACTGAATATTAAAGGATTTGTAAAGTTCAACTCTTATGGCGGGATACTTTCTCCCAAAGGGCTGTCTGCCCATGTAACAGACATAATCTTCTCTCATGAGCTGATTAGGCTGTTGCTTTAATAGAAACAGATTACATAGGTTTTCAATGTGGTGCCCATTGAAAAAAGAAGCCGGGTTTTCATAGCTCTCCATGGCCATAGCTCTTCTATGGGTTGAAATGTGCCCCATTGAAAAAGATAATAACTCTTTTCTAGTATCCTCTCCTTTGCCCCTAAGAGGATATATAGTAAACCTACCTAACCAACTTTCCTAAGCATAGGATTCAATATAATATGTTATATAGAATTTAAAATATATGAATTACAAATTGTAAAGTTTTTATAAATTTGATTTTTTATATAAAATTTAAAATATATGAATAATACAAATTGTAAAGTTTTTATAAATCTGACTTCTTAGGTCGTTCAAAATAAAGGAAGGGAGGCATACAATTTTAAATTGAAATACAACCAAAACATGTTTGAAATGAGATCAAAATAATTTTGAATTTATGGATGTTAAAGAATTGATGGAATTTACATATAATTATTAATATCAAAAATGGGTTATAGTTAGTTTATGTTTTTTGCATTTATTTCTACGATAAAAATAATGATTTCAATAATCTAAAATTGCAATTTCAACCAAGATTTTATGACCAATCAAATGATAGAAAATAATAAAAATATAAAATTGTAAAATGTTTAGCCTTTTTGATAAGTGAATGAATGAAGAAACTCAACCATTTTTATGTTGATATTCTTCCTAAATTGATTAGTTTTTATAGGAAAATACAATTCCACATAATTGATAATTTTTTTTTATCATAGAACGTTGCTACCTTTAAAAAAACCAAAATAAGTTATTTTACATTATTTATTAACATATAAAGACATTTAGAACTTAATTGTTTTTAAATCTTTTGTGTTGATAACAACTAAGTGCATTTACAACCCACTATAATTGAGATATTATCAAATTATAAGCGGTGCATGACTTAAAAATTTATAATACTTAAAACAAAAAATAATTGTATAATAATACTATTAGTTAAATAAAAATATCAAATATCTCCATTCCACGTATATAAGAGAGAGCTAATTGCATAAGCAATGTTGGTTTAAAAAATTATAGTACTTATACAAATAGTAATAATACTATATAATAGTTAAATAAAATAAAAATAAAAATATTTTCATTCCACGTATGTAAGAGAGAACTAGCTCTTCCAAGTATATAAGAATAGTTATATAGGAGAACTAGTCACATAAGTAATGTTAGTTAAGCAATATTAGGTTAAAATATATAATATTCATAATAAAAAAATATATTCTTTAAATAAGACTTAAAATTACTTATAATTTTTAACTTCCTCAAAAATAAAGAAATAAGAATGAATCACTACATATTTACCAATAACAAAATAATTATGAATCAATTTATATTTAAAAATAATAATTAACAATAATTTTATTTTTAAATTTTATTTTATTTAATATATATATATATATATATATATATATTATTTTACTTAAAAAAAATTACCCTATAAATTAAAAAAAAGGTGATTTAATAACATCTAAATAATAAAAATTATGTGGTGGCATTAAACTACACCAACACCTTTCCAACTATCTTACAAATTAGAATTCAAGTGAATCAAAACCAACCATGATAGTTAAATTTAACTAATACTATTTCCTTTTACCATTTAAAACTTTCTGATAAATTTCCATGAATTTAGCATGCCTATCTATCTTCTACAAATCTCAAAAGCTTTTACAAAATGTTTTTTTGTTTTTTGTGTGAGGCCTTCAATGACAGCAGAGACACTTATGTGAATATCTTGACAACTAGTTCTTGGGTTAATTTATTCAGTGAAGGGATCGTGGTGAAATTGGGGGAGCTCATCATCAAACTGAACAGGAAAATAGTGGAAATACAAAATCAACAAGCAAGACAGTCTATCCAATAAGTTAAAATAATTTCTTCTTCTTCTAATAAAACAAGATATTTTTGGATATGTTGTTTATGATATTATAAAAAAAAACTTTGATTTCTATTTCTTAGAAAAACCGATTATTATTATTATTATGAATGATAATAATGACTTGGATATTCTGAGAGGGATTCTATTTCTTCGAAAAATCGATTATTATTATTATGAATGATAATAATGACTTGGATATTCTCAGAGGTATTCTCAAATGACATAGACTCTGTTTCCCAAAAATTTTCAGAGAGCGACACGACACTTGGCCTTCGGATATTCTGAACGGCCACGGTATTCATTTTGTTTTTAATAGCGCTGCAATGCATCAATAACAAAAACAAATGAATTTGAAATGACGGGGACAATATAGAATATTCGCATGACTTCATCTAAGCCCTCCGGAGATCTATTTAAGAGCCCCCAATGTTGGCCATTAAACTCCCCCTCTCCATTCAATCTCAGGCTCAAGCTCTCGCTTGCCCTTCCCTGTCTCCCCATCTATTCTCTGCATCCCCAATCCTTTTAACATACATTGCTTCCATTCACCCAGGTATCTTTTTCTCTTCATATCCACTATATTTGGTATGGTATACAGCCATTCTTAGATTGTTCCAAGTTTGTATTTGGTTTCTTTAACTTCGGGGACTATTTCGTAGTATAATGTCTTTGTTATGCATATAATACAGTGAATCAGATGAGAATTTTTGCGTGTATGCATTACAGAGTCATCGATCATGTCGCTGGATCAGACTCCACGCTTGACAGACCAGAGGCCTCCATATGATTGTCTTCTGTTTGGTGAGACTTACAGTTTTTTTTGGGCCTCTTTTCGTTTTCTCTTTTCAATAGGTGTCGAACTACTGCTGTGTGTATTCGTTTTTAACTTTAATCTGCGGTTTTAGATCTGGATGACACATTATATCCATTAAGTTCCGGACTTACTCCAGCATGCACCAACAACATCGTAGGTAATCTTGTAGCGCTGAAAAAATATGCAATTTTATTATTTTTTTATGAATGCAAATTTTAAGCTTATAATGTAAACCAGGTCTGAAATGCCCCCTTGGAAAGCTTAAGGTTGCATAATTGAAGTTCCAATATTTTAATTTAGCTGCTTTTTTGTGAACTTGAGATTTGTATCTCCAGTTTTGTAACTTAAAGGTTATCAAACCGAGGGTTAGATGACTCTCGGCTACTGCTGATATGCAATTTACCCAATGTATACTCTAGATTCTGAGGTTTGAATTGTGTTTGAGGCCCTGTTGTTGTATGACAGATTATATGAATCAAAAGCTTGGAGTTGAGAGGAGGAGAGCTCCAGACTTGTGCAGAGAGCTCTATATGTCTTATGGGACAAGTATGGCTGGACTCAGGGTAAACATTCAATCCCTTTTGTTTGATGGAATTCTGCGTCGTATTTCAAATTTTAAGGTTAAAATGACTGAAATCACCGGGGAACTTCTGTAGCCAACTGCTATGATAGTTCTGTAACTTTGCAGCTGTTATGGGTATCGCAAATAGCTTAAGAATGGAATTATGAGCTTCTTTAATGCATATGGTATAATTGATGCACAATTCGATGTATACAATATGACAATTATGGACTTATGTTCACCCTCATGACTCTGACTCTGAATTGCAATTGAATTGATATCCTCCGTGACTTGACTTTCATGATTTCATTGCTAATTTCTGACCATGCATGTTGTTGGACCTGCAGGCAGCGGGCTATGAATTTGACTATGACGATTACCACAGGTAGTTCATAAATATTACGCCCTTCGGTTTTTAAGATCACAGTTATCCAATGTTTCTACAAAATCAAAGAAAATGTCATAGATTAGCCTTTCATTCTTTACTTTGTTTGGACTGACGTTGTTTGCTTTTTGGTCTGACACCGTGTCCTGTTTCACTTAAAACAAATATTTCTTATACAGTTTTGTTCACGGAAGCCTGCCATATGAGAATCTCAAACCAGACCCTGTGCTGAAGAGCTTGTTATTAAGCATGCCTCAGCGGAAAATTGTAAGCTCATAGAATCCTGTCAAGTCCTCTGTATGGTCTTAACACATGATGATGGAGCCGAAGGTTTTTGGAAATTTGGAAGCATGCATCTAACAATTTTTATGTGAAACAGATATTCACAAATAGTGACAAAGTTCACGCTGCAAAGGTCCTTAACAGGCTGGGTTTGGAAGATTGCTTTGAAGGCATAATATGCTTTGAAACACTTAATCCTCCACAGGTTACTGAAAACGATATTGACTGGCATATGCTTGCTGTTAACTCTACAATCCCAAACACACCAGTCATTTGCAAACCCTCAAAAGTGGCCATAGAGCAAGTTCTTCGCCTTGCAAATGCTGATCCAGAAAGAACGGTAAGAGACCAAAGCTTTGGTGGCCATTTTCCTTCAGCTCTATAATTTTTTTTTGTAATCTGTCAGCTATATAATTCTTTTCTAATCTGTAATTAATCATATTTACATGAGAAATCAATATAGATGTACGTCACGATTGACACATGCAGGTGTCACGGAGCGGTCATTTTAAATACCCAAATTTGAAGAGTATCTTTATCTTTTCTAAGAATGGCCATCCTAGCTAAAATATGGAGAGTCGATGCTAATCTAAAGGTAGAAATGACTGACATAGTTGTCTTTTGAAATATGGAGAGTCGATGCTAATCTAACGGTAGAAATGACTGACATAGTTGTCTTTTGAAAAGGCTTATTATAGAAGGATTTCAAAGCAGAGATGCATGTTAATCTGTTCACATCCTACATTCTGCCCAAAGATCCACGTACCTGTTCACAAGAATATTGAACTCAGCAGTAGCTGAGTAGTCCAGTGCCAAAACATAAAGTTGTGTGACAGTGGTGTTCAAAGAAGAAAGAGATGTGTATTACTCTGATTACATCCTACATACTGCCAAATCATCCACTTGTCCCTAAACTTTGTCCCTTTCTAACAAAGAGGGTTTACAAAGAATTATTCTACTCAGCAGTAATCCTTCCCAAAACATCATGGCAACCTTGCAATTCCACATCACATAATCACTTATTTCTGGCTTGTGGCATACCACACAACATCCATTTTTCCTTACCTTATACATATCATTTTCACAGACCCTAGTCTAAATCTGTTATGTTTTGTTGCAGATTTTCTTTGATGACACCCTCAGGAATATAGTGGCAGGAAAGCGTGCAGGCCTGCACACTGTATTGGTAAGGCCACATGACTGCAAATGGGATCTGATGGTTTTGCAAAAAAAGCATTACTGGTACAATGTTATTTTAATTTTAATTTTGGTTTCCACGTTATAATCAGGTGGGCACTTCGGTCCGAACAGAGGGAGTAGATTTTGCCCTTGAAAGTATTCACGACATAAGAGAAGTTCTGCCTGAGATATGGGAAGAAAAAGATGCAGAGAGCTCCAAAAGGGCTTTGCGTTCAAGAGCAGCAGTTGCGGCTATTGAAACTGTTGTCACTGCTTAAGCCATGATCTCATTGAATAAGTGAATGGAGGATTCCCATTGAAGCTGTTCCCTGTAGCAAACTCCTTTGTCTGTAATAATCTTGTTGGGGTGTGTATCTGATCGGGATTCGGGAGGATCCCCTTTAGTGGACGCCAGATCAAATTCCATACACACTCGTCAAGCGATCAAATCTTTCTATCTCTTCTCAATAAGATGCTATTTTAATTTTCAAGCCTTAATTTCTCGTCAATTGCTTTTCCTTAAAAGAGCTCCGTTATTTTTGGATGCAACAAGGGGATTTAGTATTTAACCTATGTCTGAATTTATATATTTAATTTAATATATATTAGCAATTGTCTTAAGAAGGTGCGATAATAGGTTAATAGGTTGTTGTTGGATAGGTTAATAGGTTGTTGTTGGAGGGTAAAAGAGACTTAAAAGAAGAACTAAAATTTAATTGATGGATTTGGCCTTTTAACTTACTTTGAGGAAATCAACTACAAGTTTATTCAAATTCAAGATATGGAGACAAAATAAAGTTTTAACCATACTTCCAAGTGGAAGCTACTTTTTCAGTCTATATCCAAAATTCAATAGGAAAATTCAATCATGATCCCCTTATATTGATCAATCATCAAACCTATCACCAGTGCCATTGTTGGAAATGAGATCCTTGGCATGAGCTACAACAGTATCGTTTGACATGTATATGTAGAGTCACATTTGGATGGTTTTGTCTCCCTATAAATGTAGTCTCATTAAGATATGTTGTGTCCTCCCCTTCATTTATATATATTATATTTATAACAATCTCATAGATCAACTTTACACTTCAATAGACATTAAAGTGCTTAAAGTAAATTATCAAACAATTAAGTCATAAAAATTATTAGTATTTGTATTATTAAAAATAAAACATAATAAACATTGGAAACTCACTAAAATCCTATAAATTTGTTTAACAAAATATATTATGTAAGTATAAACTAGCACACCCACATAGTTTGTGGCTTCACATGGATAGAGATCAACTGGTTAAGAGATAGTTATGGAATGGAAGACACTTTCGAAAAAAAATTCGTTCCTCATATTCTTCTAGTTAAATGGGTTCAACTGTGAGTTATCCGTGCCTAGATACATGTTATTACAGACATTCTTCCTGTCAATCTCACATTCTTCTAGTTATCTGCCATGAATGGTTGGTTATCCATTCATAAGCTATGAGCTATCCATGCATTGCTACTAGTTATCCATTCATCATCTAGCTACCATTTAGTTTTTATATTCTTTTTTAATAATTGTTTATTTGGAAGTTTTGAATGACTACCTAGAATCAATCTAGACAGTACACTTGTCTCATCCTCGTTCGTAGATGAAAAAACATAGGTCATATTCCACCCCAAATTTCAAATAAAGACGTCTATCGACTGAAAAATCGATTCACCACAAAAAAATTTCCTATCAAATTCCAACCCGTTTAAGAGTGTGGAATCTCTAACCCCCTATGTGGTGAGGAAAAACAATGCATTCTATAGATGGAATTTCAAATGGCATAACATATGCCCCAATGATGTAATGATCTTGTATTAAAATGTCAATCATGATGAATTGAATGCAAAGGATTCAAAAAATCATGGGGGTACATGTGCATTAATTGCGCAAAAACTAGATGTGTAATTGATGCGAGCTTGTGTTTCTGGAGATTAAAAGACTATAGATATTATTTTGTGGAACTTGGGAAGTTGCTAATTGAAAGGACCTTGAAGGATATGGAAGGAAATCAAAAGTTTAAACATTTCAATTTGCAAGTATTCGAAGGCATTTGTATCTCATTAATGGTTGGTGCAAGCTAATGCTGGTTGCTTATGATGCGTTCGTTGCAATGGACTTCTGGAAAAACAGAAATATGAACATCAAAAAACAATATTAGAGGTACCTACACAACTTTTTGGAATATGGCGGAAGAATATGAAACGTAGACAATTGGATTACCTTCCGGAATAAATAACTTTTATTTATGGAAACTAACTATAAATCCCCAAAAACGAGGTTCTTCTAAGGTTGGTATAGACAGAGTTACATAAGTATGTGAATTTTCATTAGCAGTGGACAAGCGTTCCATATACAAAATCATGCACGAAATAGGAGAAGTGGTACAAAACATCTTTTCTGTCATAAGATAGTCCAAACCACTTGGTTTGGCAACCCAAACCTAAAACCAAAGAAACCAAGTCATCTACCACATAGGTTGGAAAAAAGGTTCCCACCAAATATCAAAATTTAAAGTAGTGCGTACGCCCAGCAAACACACGTGCGTGTAGTTTAAAAAATTAACGCGTACGCACTAAAAGCGTGATCGTGCTTTTGAGTGCGTACATGTTAAACACGCATGCGTGCATCTATTTAGTATTTGAAACTTTTCTTTGATTTCATTTTCAAGCATCTCAACCCCCCCTCTCCCTAATTGTAATCCTCTTCCTCCTCTATTTTTCTAACCCTCTTCCCCTTTCTCCATGTCTCTCCCTAACCCTCCATCCCTCTCTCTCTCTCTCACTCTCTCTCTCTCTCTCTCCCCATCTAACCTTGTAGTATCTCCGTCTGTCACACACAATCTCTCTCTCACCCACACACAATTTCTGTGTCTAATTCTCTCTCTCTCTCTCTCTCTCTCACACACACACACACACACACACACATGGCACACATACAAATACCACGTCACCCTACCTCTATCTCTCTTTGTCACTCACACACACACAGAACACATCACCCTACCTAAAATTAAGACAATGATGACGACGATGATGATGATGACAACAATGATGAACAATGATGATGATGATGATGATGAAAAACGATGGTGATGATGATGATGAGGATGAGGATGATGTCGTCGATGATGTTGATGATGATTATGGTGATGATGATGACGACGACGATGATCACGAGGATGATGATGGTGATGATGATGATGATGGTCATGATGATGACGATGAAGATGACGACGACGACGATGATGATGAACAATGATGATGACGACGACGACGACGACGACGACGATGTTGATGACGACGACGATGATGATGGCATTTGATTCTCCCATCATAGGTTGATTAAATCATACCTTACCTGAAATTAAGACAATGATGACGACGACGATGATGATAATGACGATGACGATGATGATGATGATGAAAAATGACGTTGACAATGGTGATGATGAGGATGAGGATGAGGATGATAATGATGACCATGACAATGATGATGAACAATGATGATGATGACAATGATGATGATGATGATGATGATGATGATGATGAGGAGGATGATGATGAGGATGATGTTGATGATGATGATAACGATGATGATGATGATGATGACGACGATGACGATGATGATGACCACAAATACTATGACTATGATGACGAGGATGATGGCGACTATGATGGTGATGATGATGATGACCATGACGACGATGATGAACAATGATGATGATGATGATGACGACGACGACGATGATGATGAGGATGATGACGATGGTGACAATGAGGATGATGATGATTACGATGGGGATGATGACGATGACGACGATGATGACCACGACGATGGTGACCATGACGATGATGACGAACAATTAGGATGACGACGACGACGACAATGATGATGATGACTATGATGACTATGATGATGATGATGATGATGATGAGGAGGATGATGAAGACGACGACGACGACGACAACAATGATGATGATAATGATGATGGAGATGATGATGAACAATGATGATGAACGATGATGATGATGATGATGATGACGATGACGATGACGATGATGATGACGATGATGACGATGATGATGGTGATGATGATGATGATGACCATGACGATGATGACCAAGAAGATGATGATGAACCATGATGATGATGACAATGATGACAATGATGATGATGATGATGAGAATGATATGGATGATGACGACGACGATGATGATGATGATGACGATGATGACGATGACGATGATGATGAGGATGATGATGATGATGATGATGACTATGATGATGATGATTACGATGTTGAGGATGATGATGAATATGATGACGACGATGACGACGACGATGACCATGATGATGGTGACCACGACGATGATGATGAACAATGATGATGATGATGATGTTGATGATGACGATGATGTTGATGAGGATGATGACTATGATGATGATGATAACGACGATGATGATGAACAATGATGATGATGATGAATGATGATGATGATGATGATGATGATGATGAACAATGATGATGATGATGATGATGATGATGAGAATGATGACGAAAAAACCTTATGCCATCCTCTGCCATTTCACTCTCTATCATTATTTGGTAAACCTTCTGTCTCTATAGTTCATAAAAACCTACTCATGACACCTATATCCCATTTAAAGACCTACAAATAACTCGTAGAAGGGGCTCATGCGTTGGTTCAAGGACTTGTTGAAGGCTCATACACATTAGAACGTTCAACAATATCATGATGTCTTACACATTAGAGCGGTTTATCATGGTGATTGAGCCCTAGAAGTGGTGTTTGTCGTCTAATGCCCTAATGATGTTTCTCTACCCCCCCCACTCTCCATATCTCTACTCTCTCTCTCTCTCTCTCTCACACACACACATAGAACACTTCATGCTACCTCGTTTATAGCCTAAGGCCCAAATGATCTTGCTCTACCCCCCCTCCCATTCTCTATATCTCTCATTAACTCTCCTAATCTCTCTCTCTCTCTCTCTCTCTCTCTCTAACACACACACACATAGAACACGTCACACATCCTTCCCCATAATGATCGAACATGTTGTACCTCAAATGACCATGTACAGGGTGAGCGAATCCATTGTATGCTTTTCAGTACTGATATAAATTTTATAGGGCTACTGGCATGCCATCTATCTATTATTGACCAAGGGATTGAGGCCGTGTGTTATTGACAATGGTGTTATTTACCATGGTCGCCACTGTCGCTAATGTCGCGCTAGGGATTGAGGCCATGTGTTATTGACCACGGTCGCCACTAAACCTTTGTTAAACCTTGACACCCATCCTTGGTCAGTGTTGGAGGCCTCCCTTACCCTCCACTAGCCATAGGTAAGGATCCTAATATCTCATAATGGAACCCATGGTCCTAAGAAGAAAGTAGTGGTGAATACTATATTGAAAAAATACTCGTACATGTGTGAATACCAAGACATTGTTGAAGAACTTTAGTCATTAAATGGGATAAATGTTAGTGATTTAATGTTGTAAATGTTAGGCAGCAGGGCACATGTGTGTTTATGTGTGTACACATATACACACATGTATGCTCCTATACACGCGTGCATGCTCCTAGACATGTGTGCGTGCACCTATTGCTAGTTAAAAAAAGAGAGATCTTCTTTCTTGGGTTTGATACCAATTTTCACGGGTCTTCTACTAGTGTTTGCGCGTTTTGTGCTCCTGAACTTTGCAATTTGGCTCACACTCAATCATTAATTGGACATTCTTTGATCTATTAGATAAAATATCACTCTTGGAATATAAAAAACATCTTCAATGGTCTTGGAAGTTAGTGTATACATTCAAACTACAAGTTTTCATTGCAAGAAGAGATCATTTTGAATAGGTATGGTGAATTGTAAATAATTGTTTTCATTCACAATGCTTGAGATGATTTCATTGATTTATGTTTTATCATATGCCTACAACAATATCTCTCTCATAGAAAACAATTAATTTCACAAGAAGAATTCCCAACTTCACATCTAAACAAGTCTCATATTCTCCATACAAGATGAAGTATGCAATGTTAACTAATAATGATTTACACATGAATATATTTTGATTTCACACAATGAAGACATAGATGAAGTTATATCTTAAGACTCTTCAATTTGAAAAAACCTTTGAAGCAATCATGGGAGAGGGTCCATATTGAATAGTTCACCAAGTTGTCCATATTCTCTATAGAAGATGAAGTATGGAATGTAGACCAATAATGATTTGCACATGAATATATTTTGATTTCCCACAAGGATGGCATAGATGAGGTTCTCTCTTGAGACTCTTCAATTTGTATAAAAACCTTGGAAGCAATAATTGGAGAGGGTCCATATTGAATAGTTCACCAACTTGTCCATGCTCTCCTCTTCATGCTACATTTAGCATAACATGCCTTTGAGCTTGACAAGGATGCCTCTACCTGAATGATTTCTCCTTCCTTCAGGAGATTTGCAACCTCCTCATTGTGTAATTAGTCAATTTTTTCTCTTTACTTAGTGTAACTTAATGAGTGTAATTTATTCCGAAGACATCCAAACACCAACTTGTGTCTTCCCTCACAACTAATGTGGCATATTAAGTGCAATTTCATCTCGTTCGAAGGTGTTGGAAATGAAGAATATTTCACTCATCTTCTTGTGACTTCCACTACTTTTTGAACATAAAGGAAGTCATAATCCTATAGTTGTAATACCTGCAAACTTGACTCTCTTTACTTGACTCAAATAGAGTATAGAAATGAAACTTTAGTTCAAACATAAAGAGAAACTTTTAATCAACGTTTATGTGTCAATGCCAATAATTACCACACTAACATATCTGTAATTTAGTTAATTATGTTGGAATGCGACATGTTTCTTGTATAATGGAACTAATACCTTATTTGTTTCTTCTTATGCAGGGGTAGACCTCATAGTTTTGATAAATAAAATTTTGGATATGGGCAACTCACGTAACAAAGTAAGAAAAACTAGAAGGAATATGCCCATTGAAAAGGAAAATGAGGTAAGAGAAAAGGCCAGGTTGGCAATGGATAGAGTGAGACATGGTCCAAAAATTTCTACTGATACTATGATCGATCCTGACATAGTTGATGATAGAAAAACCTCTAGTTCAGAACCACGGGTGAAGCGGTTGCGTCCAACGGACCCAACTCAAATTCCAACATCAACACAGTCTCCAACCAACAATCCATCAATGAGCCATGCTTAAGCTCTTGAATACATAGGTATATTGAGTGACATTGAGTATTAAGCGTTGGGCATAGGAGCAATGATTAATTTGCAATCTCTCCAAGAAGACCACAACCATGTCGAGCACACTCCCGATATGGACCAACATGTGAATGAAGCACCACAACAAAGAAGATATGGGATTCGTAGCCCATGTCCACCTTCCCTACCTCGACTGTCTAGTGCAAGAAAAAGGACTCCTAGACATATCCATGTGGATGAAAGTTGTCTATCAGGCCTTGAAGGTAAGTTGCCCAAACACACTATTGATTGGCAATGTAGCAAATTAATGAAGGAATATTTTGAATCCAAAGGTGATGCAGGTAAATGTCAATTATTACTATTTTTATTAAAGTCATATTGTTTAGTTGTTGTTACGATAATTCTGGGCATAAAGATGTTTAGAAGTTCAGAGGCTAACAATGATATTGTTAGAAATATCCAATCTGCTTTTAATGCGATTGGGAAGACGTCTTGTACTAAATATCTTTGTGCAGCTCGTCGTGTGTTATCAAAATCAGTTTTAAGCAAGCCCACATGACAACGTCGCCTCCTTTCACACACTTCTCACATACTTAAATTAAATAGAAAAAATGTTAAGAAGTACTCTATTATAAGAGAAAATCTTCTGACTCCAGGTGGAAAAGATTGTTGGGATTTTGTCGGTAGGTTGCCTCATTGAGATATGAAGCTAATTGATGCTATTAAGGACTTAGTACAAAAGTTCTTGCATGAACATACCAGACCTTCATCTAACCAAAGAGATGTGATAAGGCTGAGAAAAGGTTCTACTGAACGTGAATCCCACGTCAAACACTTCCTTGAAATGACATAGACTGAACTCTATGAGAGATTCAAGAATGAGCACACATAATTGAACCTATGCCAAAGGTCCTTCGAGAAATGTAAACCATGGTATATTTGTATATGCATTGATCAGAACACGTGCTGTTGTAGATACCATGTAGAATATGAATATTTTTATGCCACATAAAAATATATTTTTTGATTTGCATACTAACATTGAGTAGGGCTGCAATCAATCCGTAATACCACCAAATGCATCAAGATATTTTATCGACAGCGTCATGTGTCCAAGGCATGAAGGACAAAAATACTATGGAAAATCATGTCTATATGGGAATTGTTCCAGGTGTAGTGGGTTTGCTCTTTTGAACCGTTGCATTAATGGAAGTGATGAGCATGAATTTGGTAGTATGGTCATGGATATGCAGAGCTTCAAGTACGTAATCTATCAATCAGATAGTGCAAAGGAGAGTAAAAATATTGCATTGGTGAAGTCACAGGTGCAAATGATTATTGCATGTTTTCCCTCTTACACATTTAGTTTCTACATATACATTCTTTAAAGGTCACATTCTAATACGACCCTTGTTTTCATGGAAACAGGTACGGGTATGTGATTTTTTTATGGATTTCTACAAGAAAACCGAGCAGTATGTTTAGCATGTGCATGTAGCGTGATGGCAATATGAGCAGTACAAAAAATGCAGGGACAACTCTCCCATTGGGACCATATTGTCAATTGTGGATTTTGCAGAAAACTACACCCTTCGGCCACAAAATGAAATTAAGAGTAAATACTACCATTTCAACCAAGTCAACATCATGGTACATATTACGTATATGCATGGCCCTGACAGTAGCATTAACAACAGGATAATACATAAGGAGACAAAATTTTATGTAAGTGATGAAATATACCATGATCTACATTATGTGCAACATTGTTTTCGAATTTTCTATGATCAGCTAAAGGAGAGAGATATACAGATGGATCGGATTTGGATATGGTCATATGGTTGTGCGTGCCAGTTCAAAAATGCCTGAGTCTTCCAATGGATGAGTATGTTGTATAATACTTACAATATGTCGCATATATGGAACTACTTTGATACCGGGCAAGGAAAATGTGAGCATGACGGGGCCGGTGCATGCATCAAGACCGCACTATGAAGGGAGGAGATGAGGTTTACCAGAACCCCCCATATCAAAGATGCAGAATCCATAGTTCAATGGTTCTCTACAACAATGTCAGATCGAACTAAAGTGCAACATACATCAACGGGGGCAGGAATGGCAGTCAAGAATTTTTGGCAAGTAGTTGACATAGATCAATCTCATTCCTATAGTTGCAGGACAGTACAAGGAACATGTGGATTTCATTTGGTTTGAAGCTCAAACAACCCCCTATTTGAAATATGGACGCGGAAACTTGCTTTCTTTTGCAACCCTTGTAGCAGTGGTGAATGGGATGAATGCGAATGCATGGATTGGGTTGATGATTGGGATCGTGTGTCACTTGTAGTAGACCCACATGTAGTCATTGAAACAACCCACTTATAGGAGGGTGAGTCATTGATTTCAATAGAATACGACCATATCTCATATCTTGTACAACCAGGACACCTATATGCAGTTGTTTCTCTGAAAGACAATGAATGGGGCACAAATTATTGGTTGGCACGATGCATTCGAGGTAAGAAAATCCTGAACGGATCATTAATTGATTATGAAGGAAATGAATTTCCTATTGGCTCGATGGTGGTTGAGGGTGAATACCTTACACTAGATGGGAAATCAAGAAGAACTAGTGTGCATGTATTCCTTAATTACAGACCAGGTTCTGTGGTTTCACAAACTTGATTGTTGGCACATACATCCATCTAGAGACAATGTCAAACAAGAACTCAACCAATGTACATTACTTATTGCCTCATTCATAGCACGAGAGATTGGTGGATACAATTAGAGCAAATAGGATCCAGATGGCTATATTGAATGAGATTGGGTAATTGCACTTACACTCCTCTTACACTACCACTCTAGCCTCATGTTCGACCACTCCTACCCTAAACATTCGAAAACTTATATGAGATGACTATTTACATCTATTAACCACTCCTTCAACTTGCACAATGTATTTCACATGCATAATGAGGCATGGGTAGGGATGATGCACCATTATGAGGGTTTCATGGACCCCATTGGGGCAAAACCCTAGTTTGCATAATATGGCCTAGAGGCATTCTCAGGCCATGTGGAGTTGGGTGGAGGCCAAATCAGCCATAATCCTGTGCCAAAATCCCAACAGAATTGACAGTTCGTTAACCGGAGCCTCGATCAATGTTCTATGGTGAGTTGTAGTAGGCTTGTAAAAGCCATTCAGGGACACTTGGGCCAATTCAAGGTCGGGGGTACAAAAACCATATCGGGTGCCGATTTCCGAATCCACCAGCTCCTGTATGTGTGTTTAGGCTTGGCATACATGGACAGGTCAACCCCGGTCACTCGACACAGGGTTTTGCAGGGCCAGTGCACCATTTCCAGGGTTGCATGGACCCCACTGGGGTGAAACCTTAGTTTGAAAAATTTGTCCTCGAGGCATTCCCGGGACGTGCAAAGTAGGGGGGGATGCCACCCTGGGAATAATATCATGCCATGATCATAAAGAAACCAATGGTTCGTTGATTGAATCCTCGTTCAATGTTCTATGGTGAGTTGCAGTAGGCCTGCAAAAGTTGTTCAGGGACGCCTAGGCCAATTCAAGGTTGGGGTCCAAAAACTGAACTGGGCAGTAATTTCTTAATACATTGGCTTCTACAGGTGTGTTTGGGCATGGATGTCATGAGCAGGCCACCCCTGGTTGTTTGGCACAAGGTTTTGTAGGGTTGATGCACCGTTTCCATGTTTGCATGGACCTCACTAGGGAAAAACCCTAGTTTAATTTTTTTTTCCTGGAGGCATGCCCAGGCTATGCAGAGTCAGGGGGGAGGCCACCCTGGCCATAATATCATGCCACCATCCTAATGGAATCGATGGTTCACTGATCAGATCTTTGGTCAATGTTCTATGACGAGTTGCAGTAGGCCTACAAAAGTCATTCACGGACACCTGGGCCAATTCAAGGCCGGGGTCCAAAAACCAAATCGGGCGACGATTTTCAATTTTGTCAGCTCCTACAAGTGTCTTTGGGCATGGACTCCATGGGAAATCCACCCTCGGCCGCCTAACACAAGGTTTTTCAAGGCCAATGCATTGTTACCAGGGTGGCATGGACCCCATTTTCATGCGAATTTCAACTCGACATCACTCCACAGCCATAGGTCGGATCAAAGAACCGTTGACTTCGTTGGTCTCATGGAATTCCATTACCTCTAGGGGTCCCTCTCCACCATGTTTTCATGGCCCAGTGACTTCATTATGGATCGGTTTCGTAAAATAGGGTTTTTCTTAGTTTCCTTCAATGAAACTCTCGCATTGGTGGGTCAACTCTGCAAAACCATCCACCATGCTATATTGGTAGTGTTCCCATATTGAAATTTCCCATACACACTTACCAGGGCCAACGACATGCAATCTTGTTGCTTTGTTTGGTTTTTTGCTCCCAGACCGAGAGTCACCAAGTGTCCCTAAACGAGATTTTCATGCGACTTTCAACTCGACATAACTCGGAAACCGAAGGTTGGATCAATGAAAATCTGAATCTGTTGGTCTCCTGGCATGCCATTACCTCTAGGGGACCCTCTCCAATGTGTTTGTATGGACCAATTACTTCATTATGCATTGGTTTTGTAAACTCAGGTTTTGCTCAATTTCCTTCATCGCAACTCTCGCATTGGTGGGTAAAATCTACAAAACCCTCCACCATGTTAGTCTTGGTAGTGTTCCCATATTAGAATTCAACATACACACTTTCTGGAGCAAATGACATGCAATCTTGTTGCTCCATTTGGTTTTTCGCTCCCGGACCGAGAGTCACCAAGTGTCCCTGAATGACATTTTCATGCAAATTTCAACTCAACATAACTCGACCACCAGAGGTCGGATAAAAAAACCGTCAGCTTTGTTGGCCTCCTGGCATGACATTACCTCTAGGAGGTCCTCTCCACTATGTTTTCATGACCCAGTGAATTCATTGTGCATCGGTTTTGTAAACTAGGATTTTGCTCAGTTTCCTTCATTGTAACTCTTGTATTGGTGGGCCAACTCTGTAAAACTGTCCATCGTGTCAGTCTTGGTAGTGTTCCCATATCGATATTTCCTATACACACTTTATGGAGCCAACGACATGCAATATTGCTGCTCATTTTGGTTTTTTCTCTCCTGGACCGAGAGTCACAAAGTGTCCCTGAACGACATTTTCATGCGACTTTCAACTCGACATAACTCTACAACTGGAGGTTTGATCGATGAACCATCAACTCTGTTGTTATCCTAGAATGCCATTACCTCTAGGGGCTCACTCCACCATGTTTTCATGGCCCAGGCACTTCATTGTGCATCAGTTTCATAAACTAGGGTTTTTCTCAGTTTCCTTCAATGCAACTCTTGCATTGGTGGGTGAACTCTGCTAAAACCTCCATCGTTATAGTCTTTGTAGTGTTCCCATATCGACATTTCCCATACACACTTGCCTTTGCCAATGGAATGCGATATTGCTACTCTATTTGGTTTTTCACTCCCGGACCGAGAGTCACCAAGTGTCCTTGAACGACATTTTCATGCGACTTTCAACTTGACATACATCGACAACTGGAGGTCAGATCGACGAACCGTTGAATCCGTTGGTCTCCTGGAATGCCATTACCTAGAAAATAATAGTCCATATACCTAGAAGCTATGTACCTACATTATAAAAAAGAAACTAGAGTTTCATGAATTACAAGTAGAAACACACAATTGTATGAATTAGAAATAAAAAATCATACAAGAATTACAAGTATATAGCCAATTAGGGTTTCATGGATTGAAAGAAATTCCCATACATAGAGATGATGTATTATTTCAGTCTCTCTTATGTAGAACCAATTATACCATACCTAAGCTACAAGAGAAAATAGCAAAAAATCTAGGGTTTCACGAACTACAAACCATAAACCTAAAAACTAGGGTTTATAAATTTACACATATAACTACAAACTAGGGTTTTATGAAGTAGAAATTCACATACGTAGATATCATGTGCTATGTTAGTCTCACTTATGTAGAAATACTTAAACCATATACCTAAGCTACATGCACAAATAGAAAAGAACCAGGGTTTCATGAACTACAAACCACAAACTTAAAAAATAAGGATTACAAATTTACACATACATCTACAAACCATGACCATATATGTACGTAAATAAACTTAGACCATATACCTAATCTATAAGAACAAATGTCAAGAAAGCTAGGGTTTCTTGAACTACAAACCACAAACTTAAAATCTAGGGTTCACAAATTTAGACATAGAACTACAAACTAGGGTTTATGAACTCATTACATTTATATCATTATATTTGTTAGTCTCACTCAACTAGAAACTAGTAGAGCATATACCTAGAAGATATGTACCTACACTACAACATAGATAGGGTTTCATGAACTACAAACCACAAACCTAAAAACTATGGTTCACACATTTTAGACATAGAACTATGGTTCTCTCTTTGTTATATATGAATATTTCTTGTGAAAGAGGGGGGTCAAACACTATAGGATAATTCAATATTTTATTTAATGGTTGGTTGGGTGATTTAGAATAATGTTAGATATAATTTTCCTTTCAATTATGCATGTAGTTGAATCATGTTAGTGGTGTTTATGGGACATTATCATTATATCGTACAAAGTCAACCTCTTTTGCAATCGACATACATTGACATAGACCCCAATCAATCAACTTTTCATGAAGATAGGACTGTCAAACTAAGAATGATTTCCAACCAAGTCAAAATGGTTTCCTCATTAGGGTTAAATTTTCCCCATTGATTAACATAAACTTGTGCAATTTGTGCATGATAAACCATAAAGAGTATTTCATTTGATTAGTCTATAAATAATATGTGACATATGACTACAATCCTAGGCATGCTCATATACAAAAAAAAAGTTACTTTATAAGAGGCCACAAGAGATGGTTAGGTAGGGTTGGTGTTAGGGTTTTCCTCCTAGGTTTAGGGTTTCCTCATTGATTATAAACCCTAGTTTATGCATGCTAACCCCAAAAAATCATTTGGGTTAGGGTTTCCTCATTGATTGTAAAGCCTAGGTTATGCATGCTAACCTTTAAACTTCAGTTAGGGTTAGAGTTTCCTCGTTGATTCTAAACCATAGGTTATGCATGGTAACCATTAAACTTCAGTTAGCCTATGCCAAAACAATAAGTACAAGAGATCGTTAAAATTGCAAGTGCTCAACAATAGCATAACAAATATGTTTGTATTCAATGAGAGTAAGCAATGTCAACTTCATCTTCAAATGATATAAATTGCCAAATTTATCAAAATCAATGTTTTCCAAGTAGATGTAACAAATGCAAGACAACAATAGTCATGTTCAATATGATTCTCTACTCATTAATACTATGAAATTTACATTCAATCAAATTGTAAGAGAAGAAAATTCCAATATCAATTTCTAGCTTGCAAAACGAGACAATGATTACTGTGTAAGTACCAAAGGAAAACAAGTGCTTTCTATTCCAATTTGGACAATGAATAGCACTGTCAAACCAATGATAACTTTCAACCAAGTATGAATGTCCCAAAATGTTACTTCCAGTCAAAGGAAATATGCAATAGCTATGTCAATTTCAAGTTTGCAATTAGGAAGACAATTGTTGGGTAAATGCAAGTGGACTACAAGTATTGTCAATTCCAACTTGGTCAATGAATGGGATTGTCAAACTAAATGTATTTTCCAGCCAAGAAAATTTTTACTATGACTGTCCCAAATAGTAATTTCTAATCAAGACAAGAGTGCCAACAAGTATCTATATGATATCCCTCAACAAAGATGGTATCTTATACATGTTTTTTAGAGGCCTTTTTGGTATTTTAGTAGTGCAAATGTACTTGTAGATCACTGTGAAAAATTCTTATGTATGGCTGGAAATGTTAATGATATACACAGTCTTCTAGGACTGTGTATCTATCACAAAGGAAGGTAACATTGAGGAGGGAGAGGGTAGGTGTTAGTATGTTGGTTCAATAGGAGTTAACGTTCAATAGGAGCTAGATGACATTCTTCATGAAATCCACCTTGAGGAGCAAAGAAAGTGTTTAACTTTGTAGCTTTTGTGAGAGAAGAAGGCTAGGGATTGTGGAATTTGAGAAACCCTAAGGTTACTTGGTGTGATTGTTGTGGAGGAGAGAGAAGGAAACAATCTTAGAAACTCATGGAATGAGTGACCAAATTTAGTTAGAATTGATTCTTATGTAGGAGTTGTTGGTGGCTAGGGTTTCAGAGAGCTTGACTTGTAGAGTCCTAGGAAGGAAGCTAAGGCTAAAGAATGGGTTTTGAAAGGAGGCCAAGGTCTGATATTATAGGTCGAGGATAGGAGTATGAGATTCCAATCTTAGGGTTAGGAAATGAGAGAGGAGAGGTGGAAAGGTAAGAGAGTAGGTTAGGATATGGAGAAGGGAGGAAGGGTTTGGAATGGTGGTTAGGTGTCTAGTTAGGTATAAGTCCTTAGGGTTTAGGTATGCAATAACAATGCCGAAGCTAGGTATGACAAGACAAGACAACAAATGGAAGGGCCGAGGGGTGAAGGGAGGCTTGGAAAACTAGAAAAAGATCTCAATAAAATTATTTGGTAGCAAGAGGAATACTTCATGGGAAAATTTGCTAGATTGAAAAATTATTTGCACTATGATTTACAAGATCATGTATTTGGTATTTAAAATTATCATTGTTATTGTACACATTTATGCAGTTGTGTATTTTTTTTGTTAACTAACCTACAGTGTTAAAATTTTTATGCATTTTATTGTGAACATACAAACTTTATTTCTTCGTCAACAATAAGTATTTCAAGCGCGTCAACTGCGCTAAAAACATGATCTTTTGAAGTCGGAAGCATAGTCAACTATTTTTTTGTTGTTTCGGGAGTTGAATGATCTAATACTACCGTTTGCCTAGTCGATACAAGGAAAACTATAAAGTCTATTGTTTTATTGTTTTTGAGGTTAATATTTGATTTTATGATGACTTTTTATCACTGTCGAGAGTCAGTTAATGAATAAGCCGGGGCATTAGTCTTTTATGTTGCCAACGTTTCGGGATCCAGTTGATGAACGTCCCAAGGGATAGTTTTGTTTCTTGCCAATACGTCGAAACCACAGATGCTTCTATCTTCCTTTTGTTTTTTGTTTTAACTGTCGGTGACTTTGTTTTTATCACTATCGAAACGATTTACGATATTGGACCAGAGCATTAGTCCTCTATGCCGCCGACGTTTCAGAAGGCAAATGACGAATGTCCTGAAGGATAGTCTTTTTGCTAGCTGATACTGAAGAACTTAAGTGTTCCAGGTTTCAATACCTTTTTAAAAGAGTAATTCGAAATGGTAGTTTTTATATCGCCAACACTGCAAAAAAACATTGTGGGAGTTAGTTTCCTCACCAATGCTCTAAAGGTTAACGGTTTTGATCTCTGATACATAATCATCACGATGATAGTGCTTGGCATTGCCAACATTATAGAAATGTTTAGGTTTTAAGCTCTGACACTTAGCATTTAGAGCTTCTGACATCGACAGGTTTAAAGCATCGTGGGTCTGTAATTGATTCTGCGTCTGCCGTTGTGGCTGTCACTTGAACTATGCTTCCGATGATTAGATTTTTCAACTGTCGATAGGGTTTTCCTACCGACTTTTTTCACTGAGTATTCTATATATACAAGGGGAGCATTATTTTATCCTTTATCCATATGGTAACTTGCGCTTTGCTCCAGTCCTTGTCGCTTGTATTGAATCATGTGCCCAGCTGTCCGAACTCGACTCGTTAGCATGCTACCGTGGAGATTTTTGGGTCATCCTGTCGACTGCACTGTGTTTTTCCAGGTAGGAAAACCATACCTTGTCTTTTTGGGTTTTTATTGGTTGATTGGAACCGTGGTTTTCCTTGCTTAGGTTTTCCCCAGTTAGGTTTTCCCATAGTGGTTTTTTGTTGACTTAGAAAGTGTTTATCCTCGCGGTATGAATAATGTTTTAGGGTGAAATAGCTAGCTGTGACATTTTCTTTGGCGAGGGGTTTTTTGAGCCTGTGTGACTGATTGGGTCATTATGTACATTTTTACTCATGCGCGAATGATTGAGGGCATGGTGCAGACAAGTGTTATGCTGTTTGCACCACCCATTCTTTGGTTGTCCATGGCCGTTTGGGGGGGTTTTAAACTTTTTTTGTACATTTACCCTATCTCATGGGATGGTGGAGGTTTTCCATGTTTTGGTAGAGCTAGGGTTTTTAGCGATGAAGAGAACAATATAGGGTCTATTGTTTTGAGGATTAGCGGTAACGATGATGTGGTTCATTCTTTTATCGGATGAGTTTGAATTAGTTCGAATACGATCCGGATTAAGATAAAGATTTTTTTTCTCTCTAGGGTGTGAAATTTGTTATAGACAGTGGACTTAGGCGGTTTTAAGACACAATATTTTATTTTGGCTTGTCATTTTTTCTTTTCATGCATTAATATTGTGTATAGTTCACTTCTTTGAATGCATATGCAAGAGGTAAATAGATTGATACAATTTTTGTTATTATTAAAACACTTGCTAAAAGCTAAATGGTCTAAGAACATGCTATGTTTATGACAGGGTGATTGTTGCAAAGAAAATATGTCCAAAAGACAAAAGAAAAAGGTTCCTGTTGTTGAAGGAGAACCAGAGGTTGAGATCATCACCAGGGTTGAATATATATATGAAGATACCAAAGCTACCACTGGGGTTGAACCAAATTATAAATGGGGAGAGATATATAGGATGATTGTAAATCAGAATGTACCTGATGACAGATTCGAGGAGCTAACCATTTATGCAAACATTGAAAAATTGGCTCTCATGAAAGTAGCCACAAGACCTGAGTTGTTCCTGTGTTCAGAGGTGATAAACTGGATTCTACCTAGGGTAGATGTAACTATGATGATTCTTGAAAATACTACTAAGCATGGCTATGCTGCATATAGCCCTGCATATGTCTCTATGGCATATCATCTGCCTCCTGCTTAGATTTACTTAACAAAAAGCTGGTTGAAAGAGACAGCTATGGATCTGGTAGAAACAGTTTAAATAATGATGATACCAGGGAAGAAATTTCGAACCAGGACTTCAGGAGAGTATGATACATCTACTCTTCGGACTCCCTATAGATTCATTGCGCTAATGCTGAATAGGATTTTTGGGAGAGCTCACGGAAAAAGCTTCAAGATAGGATGGATACCAATTATCTTCTATGTGGCTACTCAAGGGACCATTTTCAATTGGTCAAACATAGTATCAAATAGCCTCTCAGCATGCATATCCGTAGCCTTGGGAGGGGTGTCACAGAAGAAATCAAAGTTCTATATTAACTCCATATTGATTAACTGTATACTGTGTACTCAATCTTTTCCAGCCTTGAGATGTAACTAGGATAAGGACAAGACCCTAATATACACAACATATAGATTGTTTTGGGCCCATAAATACTATAGCTACTACAGAGAAATCTGTGAACATTTTATCATGCCTTTGTACACCTTAATTTTCCTGAATGAATGCAACTGCATGTTTGAAGAAATATTCATGGTCATTGAGGAATACAGAGACTATTATTTGACTGAAGAAGGATTGTATATAAGAATGTATGGGGGTTCCAAAGCACCTTCTTTACTCCCTAAGTATGCCACTGACTATGTACTGCACAAAGAGGTATTTAGGCAAGTCTATATTGATGGCGTGGGCAATTTTCTTTTTGAACATAAGAAGGCAGTCTATCTCACAATACCTTTCTGGCTTGAAAGTTATAAGTTTTCAAAGGTAAAACAAATTGCAAAGTTTGTTTAAGAGCTGGAGCATTTCCATTTTGGTGAAATGAACTTTCACAGGAATGACTCCCGAAATAAGGTGGCAGATCACTGCAAGGAGGAAAGCATTCATTTTGAATATACCATCTTTTGGGACAAGGATAAGGAAACATTCGGGAGTGCAAAGAACATGACTGCCCTAAAAAATAGGTTCAAGCAGAAAACGGATACTGTGGGCGGAAAGGGAAAAAATTCAGAGAAGTCTAAGACATTAGAAGAAGAAGAGGCCAAAAAGAGACAAGAAGATGCTAGAAGACTAGCACAAGAGGTAGAGAGTTGGCTGAAGAATGAAGAAGAAGAAAGAAAGTGAGTTGCAGAGGAAGCAGCAAGGAAAGAAGAAGAGGAGAGAAAGAGAAATGAAGAAGCAGATATCAAGAAAAGACAGGAAGAAAGTGAAGGTTTGAGATTAACAGGATCTCAAAAGGACCAATAGACTACTGAGCAGGTAGATACACAGGGAGGATAGGATCACACAAATAAATGACACGGACAATCTAATTCTAATTCCTAGGATCCTGCTGCATCTTCTAGCAGCACACTAGGGAAAGCTTCATTTTCTGGAATGAATTTGATCCCTTTCATGCCTAAAGAAGTGGAGGAGGTTCCTGACTTCCGTACTATTTTCTATGATAAGGAGAAGAAAAGGATTGTAAAAAGAACCGAGAAAAGGGTTGAAACAGGAGGACAATCTGGAAAGATGATAACTGATAAAACCTTGGTGCATGGAACAAATGTAGACCCAGGATTTACATCAAGAGCTGGGGTGGTGTTAACCCAAGCAACTAAAGATAATGTCGACAGGATAATGACAAATCTCGAGTAGTCAAGAATAACACAACACAATTAAAAGAAACACTGAAGAAGGAGAGGGATGAAGGTCATAAGCTGAAAAGGAAATATGAAGACATGATGAATGAAGTGAGGACTTCAAGAAAAGAGCTCCAGACTCTACAAGAAAATAAGGAGGCTTTAAATATTTCTATAGAGAAAACGAAAAATAATGCTCAATAAAGCTTAGGTGAATTACAAAGGATACAGCTAGAGCATCAAATGTTGAAATCTGAGAAAGATAACCTTTAGGTATCCTATGAAACTCTAAGTGCAGAGAAGGACTAGTTACAAAGCAAAATTGCTGAGTTAGAAACAGAGAAGGTTGCCACTGAGGAAAGAGAGAAGCAATATCAAATGCAAGTCGTAACCGTAGAAGAACATAATACTTCATTGATAGCATGATTGAAAGATGCTATGGAATAGAAGACAGACTTCCAGCCTTTAAAAGAACATGTTCTAACTCAGAGAAGGAAGATACACCAACTACAAATGTGCATTGAGGAAGAAAGATGTAAGATTTTACAAATAGATAGCAGATTAGAAGAAATTTTGGATACTACTTCATATTTTCTGGACAGATCTCAAGAGATTCTGGAGATTCTAACGGGAAGGATAATGTGGATAGAAACAAATAAGGAAACTCTTGCGGAGCTACCAGTTAAAGACCAGCAAAGTTTAAAGAAGGAATATGATTTATTAGAGTTTGCAATCAATGTTGCGGAAGAATTCAAGAAAACTATAAAGAAAACAAAGGGAGCATGTGACAAATACTGTAGGAGAGTTCTTGCTACATATAATAGATGCCAAATTTATGCACAGAAAAGATTGGATGCAATACCGGAGCATAAATTGTTTATAGAACATTTACAAAACAGATATCAGGAAGACGAGCAAGAGATCCAATAGGTAAAAGATCTAGATGAACGAATTTTAAAGAATGTAGTGGCACATGCAGCTGTAAGTATACACCTCCTAGAGGATCAGCTGCACCTAAGTCCTGCAAGGATAGAAGGAGTGAGGAACCAGGCTGCCAAATATGAGATAAATATCCATTTTCTTGAACCCTCTGGATTTGAAGGTATAGCTGCGGAGGCCCATGCATGGAAAAAGTTCATCAATGACCAAGCTGGCCCCTCTTCATAAAGTGTTCTAAAGAAATGTTTGATTTAAATGTAATATATTGTATTAATTGTGTGTACATGCTACGAGACAAAATTTTGGAAGTGGAAGGTTGGGAAAGACCAAAATTCATTGAGGGGAAGCCCAAGGGTTTTTCTTTTTGTATAAATATAGGAGAGCTTATATGTAGAAAGGACTACTTTCCCAGGAAATTTTTTGGAGAGTATATTGTAAGAAGAACTATTTCCTTTTACAATAAAGAGTTACAAGTTTCTACTGGAGAAAGTTTGGTAGAATGTTTCAAACGTTTTGCTATGGATCAGTTGAATGTGAACTATTTCATTTTCAGCTTATGTCCATTAACTGTGAGATTGTTCTAACTCATTGAATTTTTGTTCATGTTATGAATGTACTCTAGTTTATTCTGTGAAATTTCCACTGTGAGTAATGAAGGTTGTAATCAACAATAAGCTACCTTGTTGTTCATATTTCTATTAATGTTCATGTGTTCTTAAATAAATAACAGCTATCTGTAATTTTTCCTAATAGATGCACAGAAATACATTACTCATTGTTAACTGATAAGTCTGCTCCCTAGGGATAGGTTAGTTAGTTATAGTTAGTTTCTTGCGGTTTGTGATTTAGATGTGAGAGAGGTAAGACAAAAGGTAAGAACTTGCGCATCACATTGTGACCCTCCTCGTTATCTCTATCTTTTGAATTTTAGATAGGAACTTGCACATCATAACTTAAACTCAAAAAACTAAAAATATACACGGTGGACCAGGCCGTAACCAGTAAAACATTTTAATTTGTTACTTGACCTATGGTAGCCGAACCATAAACTGGACGGATTCCCCATACCAAACAGTAACGGGCTAGTTGGGAATGTTTATTGGGAAGAATCCCTAACTATTGTTACCTGCAATTTTTCAGGCCTTAACATAAGGTATTCCAGAAATTCAAGCAAAACATGAAGGTGTCTGCAAACGATGTGCAAAAGGAAAGAACACAAAGAAGACATTTCCAAGTAGCAAAAGCAAAGCAAAAGGAATCTTGGAAATCATTCATTCTGATGTATGCGGTCCAATGTCATCCAGTTCTTTAAGCGGGTATGTATACTGTGTTTCTTTTATTGATGATTTTTCTAGGAAGACATGGATATTATTTATGAAGAACAAAGATGAAGTTTTCAGCAAGTTCAAGGAATTCAAAGCCTTGATTGAGAACCACATAGAAAAGAAGATCAAGACCTTTCGATCAGATAATGGGAGAGAATTCACATCAAATGAATTCAAAGAGTTATGGAAAGATTCAGGGATTAAGAGGGAGTTATCCACTCCACATAATCCACAATAGAATTGGGTTGCAGAAATGAAGAATAGAACAATCATGGAAGTTGCAATAAAAATGCTTCATGATCAAGATCTTCCCATGCATCTATGGGCAGAAGCTGTCAGAACAACGGTGTATGTACAGAACCGTACTCCACACAGAGTACTCAAGAACAAGACACTTGAAGAAGTCTTTTGTAGCAAGAAACTAGAAGTCATCCATCTCAGAAAAGAGGACAAAGTTAGATCCTTCAGGAAAGAATGGTATATTTGTGGGATACTCTGAAAGCTCAAAGGATTACATAATATACTTCCCAGGATTCAAGAAGATCAAGATCAGTAGGGATGTAACATTTGATGAAGACTAAGCTTACGAAAAATCCAGAAAGAGACTTGGTGAAGATCCTGAAGAATCAGAAGCACCTGGAATTCATGACACAATCATGAACGAAGAAACTCAAGAAGAAGATCGAGAATTTGAAGAACCTCAAGAACCTGTAGATCCACCTTAGGAGAAGAATCCTCACAAGAGGAAAACTGATTGGGTACAAGAAGCTATCCAAGGTGCGGAAAGATATGGGGCTCCAGAAGAGAATCACAGACAAAGAAAGAGGAGTAGGTCCTGCTCTAGGTATGTAGCTTTATTATGTGACTTTATCAATAAAGAACCTTCCAACTATGAAGAAGCTACAAAAAGGAATGAATGGAAGGATGCTATGATCGAAGAGTATGAATCGATCATGAAGAATGATGTTTGCGATGTTGTCCCAAGACCAAAAGGGAAGTTTGTTGTAACTTCCAAATGGATCTACAAGATCAAGCATGCTGCAGATGGCAATAGATTGTAGCTCATGGCTTCTCATAGAAAGAAGGAATAGATTATGAAGAAACCTTTGCACCTGTTGCCAGATACATTTCCATCAGATCAGTGCTTGCTCTAGCTGCAGTAATGAAATGGAAGATACACCAAATGGATTTCAAGACTACTTTCTTGAATGGTGTAGTGGAAGAGGAAGTGTATGTAGAGCAGCCACTCGGTTTTGAGACACATGACAGGGAGTCTCATGTTTGTAGATTGAAGAAAGCACTGTATAGTTTGAAACCGACACCCAGGACATGGTACAACAGAATTGATGTCTTTCTATCTAGTTTGGGCTTTACCAAAATTAAAGCAGATTCCAACCTTTACTACAAGGTTGAAGATGGTAACCGAGTGATACTCCTACTGTATGTAGATGATCTGTTTGTAACAAGTATGGATGGGTTGATTGTTGATACAAAGAGGAAGCTTGCTACTGAGTTCGAAATGAAGGACTTGGGTATGATGCACTATTTTCTAGGTATGGAGGTGTGGCAGAATGCGGATGGAATCTCCCTCAGACAAGGGAAGCATGCAATAGAGATCCTGAAGAGGTTTGGGATGATGGAATGTAAGGCCATGACCACACCTATGGAATCGAACCTGAAGCTATTGAGTGATGCTTCATCAGAAGCGGTTGATGCTACGACGTATCATCAGATGATTGGGTCCTTGATGTACCTGACGAACACGAGAACAGATATTTTCTTTGCTATGAACACCTTGAGCCAGTTCCTGACAGATCCGAGACATGTTCACTTGATTGATACAAAGCATATTTTGAGGTACCTGAGGGGTATAGTTGATTATGGGCTCAAGTATGAGGTAAATCAGAAGATTAACCTGGAGGGTTATGTTGATTCAAATTGGGGAGGCAGTGCCATCAATAGGAATAGCACTTCAGGGTGTTTCTTTAGTATGGGATTAGGTGTGATCTCTTGGTTTAGCATGAATCAATCCTGTGTGGCATTGAGTACAGCTGAAGCAGAGTATGTCGCAGCTTGTTCAGCTAGTTGTGAGGCAGTATGGTTGAGGAAGCTGCTGTCTGATATATTGTTCTCTAGTTGGATGCTACTTGTATACATTGCGACAACCAAAGTTGTGTGAAGTTATCAGAGAACCCGGTGTTCCATGACAAGTCGAAGCATATCGAGATCAAGTATCACTATATTAGGGATATGGTGCATATTGGAGCAATGAAGCTCGAGTATTTTGCGACGGATGAACAGATAGCTGATGTGTTGACAAAGACATTATCTAGAGTGAAGTTTGAGTACTTTAGGGAGAAGCTTGGTGTTCTCCAGATCGAGGTTCCCTCCAAAGGGAAGTGATGAGTCCGTTAGGAATTATGACATGGTAAGAGGATTGGTTCCTTCCATGGTCAGATGTAAGGGCCGAGCTATTCTGTCATGGTGACAGGATTGGTTCCTTCGATGTTAGATGTGAGTGTTGAACCATTCTGATGTGACTATAGGATTGGTTCGTACTTGATCAGATATAAGCGTTGAATGCCATTCTTGGAATGGAGGCACCTGGTCAGTTACCAGAAAAGCTCAGTCTAGGACTAAGGGCCATTCTGATGTGAATGTAGGATTGGTTCCTACATGATCAGATGTGAGTGCAGAGCCATTCTTAAGCGATTGTAGGATTGGTTCCTACAATGATCATATGTAAGTGCAGAGCCATTTTGAGGTGATTGTAGGATTGGTTCCTACAATGATCAGATGTAAGTGCAGAGCCCTTTCGGCATGGAGGATTGGTTCCTTGCATGGTCGAATGTAAGTGCTGGGGATTTCTGACATTGGTTGTTAGATGTGATTGCTGGGCCTTTCTGACAGGGTTGTGGGATGTGTTCCCACATGGTCAGATGTGAGTGCTAGGCGTGCCTTTCTGATATGACTATAGGATTGGTTTGTACATGATCAGATGTAAGTGCTAGGTGGGTCATTCTGACTTAGAGTCAGATATAAGTGATGGAAAAGACCTACATGGAGGCTAGGCCTACAACCAACATGAAAAAGGGCTGGCTCTATAGAAATTCCTGCGACGAGAAGAATCATGAGATAGAACTCGTGATGATGATCCAGTAGTGATGATCTAGATCAAGTGATGATCCAGATCCAGTAATGATGATCAAGATCGAGTGATGATCTAGATCTAGATGAAGATGACTTGAAGATGACAAGGACTCAATGATGATCCAGATGATACAGAGAAGAAGACTTGTGCTGATAAATTTTGTCGAGAGAATACCTTCCTAGTTAAGAGGGAGTGTTTATGTAATTGTAACTTCGGAATGTATTCACTTGTATTTCTGATGTATTGTACCCTGATGTTTATTCCGAGAAGTGTTTGTAATGTAATTGAGTCATGTCATGCCTCAATGTTCCGATCAGGAGTTTCTATAATGTAAACAAGTCATGTCAAGTCAATGTGGGTAACCCTCCTATTGTTCAAGGGTTAAAGTCCCCGCAGTTCTGGGGCCCTAGGGTTGTTAGACTCACATAGTGAAGTCGGCCCTATTGAGTCATTGTCAAGTCTGGAAATAGTATAAATAGAGAGTGAGTCTCTCTATTTATCACACACTCACTCACACTTAGTTGTAGCTCATAGCTGAGCGAGAAGAAGTTGCTGGGGCTAGAAAGAAAGAGGCTACTACTGTCGGGAGATCATCTTACTGTTTTGGGGTTTTACTTTTGGTGCTGATTCTATCTCTGAGGAAGTTGCAGGTTTTTCTCCATTTATGGTTTCCCCGAGGAAAAACACTATGTTCATTGTCTCTTGTGTTTGATTACAGTGCTTTTTATTCTCTTAGTTAAAGATCCTAATATAATGCTAGATTAAATGTTAAAATCTAACAACAGGGTGGGGAGGGATGCATGGAAAGGGACATGTATGCCAGGGGCTACACCTGGCATATATGGTGGGAAAAAGGAAGTCGGTGGACAGATAATGACACCAACGTGCCTATGTACTCATACATGCATACATACTCATGGCCTTGTATATTAGTACATAAAAAATATAACTATACAAATCTAAGCCATCAAAAATGAAATGAAATTTATACTTTATTACACGATACCTACACACGAGGGGATCTGCTGATCCCTAACAGGGATGGCTGGTCACTCACTCCCATGGACACCCATGCAAACAAAAAAAATATTTAGATTCAATTACTGAATATTAACTGCATTGGACAACAATATTAACTACTAACATTACATTTAATTACTGAAAGAAAACTACCTGTGTGTATGGTGTCGCGATGTCCTCTGCAGCTACCATGGCTCCATCTAGGTTGAAGAAACCAATGTCCTCCCACCAGAGTGTTGGAGACTCAACACTGAATAGCTCTACATTAAAACAAATCAAGTCATCAACATTTGATTCTAAGTTAAATTTATTAGAACTTATGAGATTGCATAACGTAAAATCAATACTTGAACATTAAATAAAACAATAACTAACTTGCTGTAGGTAGCTCTCTATGGCATGCTGTTGTGTGAGAACATGGAATGGATGCCCATAGCGAGAAAAATGATGTGGCACTGGTCCCATTGAGCTGGATGGATCATCCTGGATAGCACCTGTAGTTTCTCTCCCTCGCCCACCACTAATAGACCTTGGAGAAGTGTGTCTCTCGGGGTGGTCCTACTTGTTCTGTGAGGAAGTAGCCATAAATGTGGTATGCCTAAGAAGGTGCCATGTGGAACATTTAATGGACTCATGGATCTCATATAGCCCGCTACCTAACCTAGTGGGTTGAGGAAGTGGGGTTGGATCTCACCTAGGTGCAGGAGGTCCTTTAAGTGGGTTCCAATTGGCATGAGGTAATTTTGAGCTCTTCCAAAACTGACGCCCTGGAACTCGGTGATGTCAAAGTAGTTCACATGGAACCCTAACACAAAGTCGACCCATAATTACCTGAGAAAATACCGTGGGACCTCGAAATTGTTGCATGGAGGCTTCTCAAAAACCATGAACCATCTCTTCCTCTAGTTTTCTCTCCATGGATGGTAATTACACCATTCCATGCAAAATTGCCTCTTCCTCACATCTGGAGGATGTCCTATTCTCGGATCTGTAAATTTGATCAACAGTTGGGATTTTGTGATATTCAGTTTTTTTATATCTTCTTTGGATATACCAGTGGCATAATGCTCTCTCATTCGAGCCATATATTGGCTCAAATTGGTTATCTCACTATGGGCAATGTTGATAGAATCAATTATGTTTTATAGTGATGTGGAGAGGGAAAACCAAGAGGGTTCCCTTGTGTTCTTCAGTTCATCACTCAATATCCTTAACTAGATTAAATCTCCGTGTAATTCATCTTCAGGGTTTTCTGGTGGTTCACCAAATCCATCTTCGGGGTTTTCTTCATTTAATTCAGGGTTTATTGGGTCCTTTGACTGGTTCATTTCGCTCCTTTGTTGGGATGGTTAATTGGTATTTTTCATTATGGTAGGGGTAATGTATCTGCAATATCAAATTTGTTCGATTCTATTCATTTGCAAATTTTTCTAATTTTATATTTTATTTGAAAAACAACGAAAAACATTAAAAAAAGACAACAAAATGCAAATAATAATCCACCTACCTTATTCCAACGGCTATGAGTGTTGTTTTGGGGTGCTTCGGCACTTGTTTTGTCTTCTGTGGGTGTCATTTTCAGGTAGCTTGCGTTCTCGTGGGTTGTGAGTGGAATAAACTATTCACTGTTTGTTTTTATTATTATAAAAAAGACAGGGACACACACACGGGTTTAAAGCATACGCACTAAATAGGCGTGCACTCCCTGATATGCATGTGGGTGCTTAGGGGCATGTACGAACTCCTATTGTCCACATCAGTAAGCCAACATGGAGGTTCGCCATTGCCAAAGCAGGAACTCATGCACACATCCAAGTGTGCATGCACGGTCCTGTTTTTTTTTCGCTAGCATGCTCCCATTGCATCATAATTGGGTAGAATATTCTTGTGGGAACCCTTAAAAGTATGAAGTTTAAGAAGGCCCTAGAGCTTGTAAGAAGCTTAGCCTAGTGCTTGTTTTTTTAGGTAGAAAGTTTATCAACGCCTCCAAGAAGAATTTACCAAGGCCTCCTAGAATGTGGTAAGAGATAGAAAGTTCAAAGATTGAGAAAGTCTCAAAATTTATCCTTTCAATGTTTAAAGCTTTTGAAAATCTGTGAGGATATTTGGGGAATTTGAAAGTTTAACATTCGAAAAGGATTAAAATTATGTTTTAAGAAAATCCTAAAATGATTTTAAAATGATTAAAGGAAACAAAACTAAATCTAGACCAAGTATAAATGAGATGTAAAAAGTTTTTTATTACTAAGATATGAATTCAAAATATTTTGAAAGCATAGAGATTTACTTTAGTGACTTCTTCAAAATTACTAGTTCCAAAAGATTACCTTAACCTCACAAAAACTTGTGTTTAAGATGGGTCATGATAATTCCGAAAAATTACCTTAACCTTTAACATTGCCACAGGCTGGAATTGTGTTGTGTTCATATGGTGGCCTTCCTCCTCTATGCCACTTTCTTTCATGAACAATTATAGTTTCGTAACATCATCAACTTCTTTCATGAAAAACAAATCTAGCTTTGTAACATCTAACTTATATTTTAGCCTCATCCCAATATCTTAAAATAAATTGCAGTTTCACACCATCACAATTTTCTTCTAACTTCCATTCCTATGTTAGTATCTTGAAATAATTCTAGCTATAATTTCCAATATCACTCCTATCATTTTAGACAATTGACCACAAATGATTTGGAACAAGGGTAATATTTTTATGGAAGAATAGCGTTGAGTGAATATGTCAGGTAAGAAGATATAGAAATTCAAAGATAAATAATTATAATCATTGTCGCTTCTTGTTTCTTTTTGTTTATTGCTAATAACTCTGGAAATTGAGGTTGACGTGCTTCTGTCCCCCAGTCTGTCGAAATCAGGGTGTCAACGTATAGTTTTCATATAGTTTAGTTTGTGATTTGATTGATTTTCATGTGATGGATTCAACTTGTAGGTAACTATTCATATGTGCATGGATGATACATGAACTATTATATATGATGTGAGTAGTATGAGCCATCGAAAGATGGACAAAACTTATTTTGTCCATAAGGCTCACCAAATAAAGATGATTGTGTCTGAGTAGAGCATTGAATGCTTGACAACTTGATCTCTACACTATTCTATGTAATGGATCCAAGTGTACAACTGTGCATAGCCCAAGTTGTCCAACATTAAGTGGTGGTGTTGTTATTGTTTTTTTTAAAGTAAAGAACAACAATAAGTGCTACTGGTATCTATAGTGGTCGGCCTATCATCAGTTGACAATGTTGAATAAAAAATAAAGGTCTAGGAAAAGATCATGCCCAGTGAAAAATAACTCATTCCATGTATATACATTCAAAGCGTCATTTGGAGGAGAAAAAAATAACTCATTTGTTGAGTTTAAGACTTTAAATGAAACATGTTTAAATCTATAATTTAGTTGTTAATTATTTGAATTACTTTCATCATTGTCTCTAAATATTGTCTTCACTCTTACGGGTATCAACCAAACATCAACGCATATACACAGTAAACACCAAGCATACAAGGAATATTTAAATTGAAATGAGTGCATTGCTACAATGACACCAGTGGCAATGATATGCAACAACAAAAAGATAATGCAACAACAATGACATGTAGCAGCATGTGGGAAAACCGAGTGGAAACGAGTCGAGAATTGAAATCCATACAACCAAAATGCTAGGCATCAATTACTCGGCCATGTGCATGATTATGAGAATCTGTTACATTTCTTCGTGGTTCAAATTAGCAACACTACAACCTTGGATCCATGACCACGTTCACGCAAGGACTAGGGGAACTCTATTTCTAATAGCACGATAGTGATCAACCATGAACAACTATGTGGAAAGAATCAATTGTTTTCTCAAAGACGGTTGTTTCTACTAGGTTAGTAGCTTCAATCACTTGCCCTTCACTTCTAATAGTGACACTTTCACATGTATAGTATATGAGCATGCTTCAGGTACATGTTGATGAGCAAAGGAAAAAATCACAGAATACACCAATGAAAAGATGAACATGTGGTGAATTATGATTACCCAGACTGATGACAAATTTTGAAACATTGATAGAACTCAAACCCTACTTCTGAGTAAAACCGCAAATGGAAATAAGCATCGAAATGCCTTGACCCGCTCCCCTCGACTCTTGAGTAGCTCCTAGTCATTGGAGGTTCCATGCTACATGGAACTAGAATCATTTGCAGTTCCAACATGATCATCATTTTGGGTTGGTTGTTTCAACTAATGAATCATTTGTGAGGCGACCTTGTGCTACAAACCCATGAACTCTCTTTGTGTTAATTATGGATAATTCCTCGCAAAAGATGATAAATTCTTGACACAAATTTTTCATTTAAGCTTATCATCTCAACTTTCATTACATTCTTCTTCCTCATTTCAGCTATCGAGAAAATTCCAGCAATTTGAGTCTCGCCATGAAGTTTCAATTTGGTAGTGCTGAAAATTGAGTCGAAATTGTGAACAATTTTCCAGTATTGGGTGAAGGAATTGGCTATTCTTCATAAACCTCATAAGCCAATCCTGATGCCATATCCTTAAGGTGTACCTTCGGAAATAAAAATTGAATTAGTTCAACACGTTAAATGTACAAGTCAGGAAACCTCATGTACTGAACTAAGTAGAGAACTTCATGAACACATTAAATGCATAGACATGTCAATATTTTTTACTTAAAAAATAACCTACTATTTTGAAACCACGTGGCGCAATTTTATTGATTAGAGGGATGAAGAAAATTAATAGTAGTTCTCAAACCCGACTCATGAAAAGAACACCTAACGACGTAAATATATCCACCTCTCATTTTTTACTTTGCAAGTGGGATTAATATCATTTAATTAGTGAAAAAAGAGTCAAGTCAGGTCACATGAGCTATTGGTTTTTTCCATGTGATGAAGAGCGGGTCGTCGACCAATGGGATTTGAGCGTTGAAACATGCAACACGATTCAAAGGGTTGTTTACTTAGGGGGAATGAAGATGGTGAGGTAGTAAATATTTGAATACAAATGTCTATGTGCACATAAATCTGATGCCTAAAAACAACTTTTGCATCACTTTATAGTTTTGGGGTCACCTATTTCATACCTTTTATCGTAAAGGAAGTATAGGGCGATCATGTTCGCATCAGATTTTCCCCTGTATAATTGGAGGATTTCAACTTGAGTTTCATGTGGATGCCATTATCACTACGATAAATGAGTGCTTTTGTCAACATCAGGCGGCAAGATTTAATATTTTTAGAGGATTGTAATCAACATCGATCCCACCGAGGCCAGGTATCAAAAAATGGTTACTGTTTGTTTGTTTTCAGTGCAGTTATTGCAAATTGAATAACTGCATGCCAGTGAACTGGTTATAGTTAGCTAGATGGTGGTGCATGGGATAAAATGGTGACGTTTATGATGATGATGATGTTTATGATTTGATTATAAGATGATAACGATGGAAATTGATTCCTACATTCCCAATCGAATGCCAAATATCTTTTACGAAACTCATTTAATTAATAGGTGGTTAAATGCATTTTTCATCATTAGAATGATCATGCCGGTTATAATCATAACATTAACTATGATGATATACAAATATGGAAATGATGATGACTATGGTGATAATGTTGGTGATAATGTTGATGATGTTGATGCCAGTTCATACCTTTTATCATGAAGGAAGTACAGGGAGATCATGTCCACATTGGATGTTCCTTCGTAGAATTGTAGGATTTCGATTTGAGCTTTCTGTGTATGCCATTATCATTGTGATAAATGAGATATTTTGTTGACATCAGGTAGTGATATTTATGCCTTAGGCATTTTCACAATGGAGACGCAGTCTCAAAACATTCCTCGTCTCCCTGGCCATTAACATTTCGACACATGTTGCGTCATCTTAGAGAATGGATACTGGACAGGTTTTATGTCTCGATTTCCCTGTCAAACATGTCCACTCAGAGGAAATCATTCCCATGCTGACCAAATGGCCACCTGTTATAGCTGTTGCTGCACATGATTGATTGATTGTCCTTACCATTTTTTTCATGCATGTATGCTGACTAATCTTTGTTTTTTTTAGTGCACTTCAGTTGGATCCCTGATTCTGCAATCTTGATTCCATAACTTCTGTCACACAAACTACATGTGTCCTCTGTGTTACGACCAGTTCTGCGCATGAATGGGTTGATGGACTTCATGGATTGATTTTTAGTTTCGGATCCTTCTTCCCAGTTGGTGTTTACTGTGTTTTTTTGATAGGTTGCTTGCTTGTTTTCACTACACTTTTATATGTTGTCCTAAACGACCGGTCCTATAAAAATTTTTTTTACAGGGTTTCGTTGTTCTTCATTGTAGTTCATTTCTCTCACTTCCGCATAGCCCTTGCCCATGTTTTGTGAAAGTTTCAATCCAACAGTTTATCTGGGTTTAGGCTAATATTTTCTCGAGGGCTTTTCTGCCTTTAGGCTCTCAGTTTGTGGGGTTAATTTGGTCATGGTTTCATTTCACTGTTTCTTCAGACGATGGAATACACTTTTCCCATGTCCCTTCATCCACATTAATGCTTCATCAATGCATTGTTTCTCCATTAATGCAAGAAAGTTTGTCATTTGATTCAGACATGGGCCTATATCTTCATTTTTTTCTCACATTATGACGATCTCCAAGATCTTCTTACAATACTCAATTTACTACATTTTCTGCTGCACCGCCTTTGCTTTGCACAGATAAATAGGCCTTCAGGTAACCGCTATTTCTTACTGTTTGCCTTTGATTTTCTTAGATTGATTTTTTTGCGTTTCATTTACACTAGAGAGTTTCCAACAGAGGTTTTCGCACCTTGTTAAATTTGTAGGTATTGCTTAGGTCTTCTTAATTGTTTTGAATATTCATTCAGTTTGCTTATGAGATGGTGAAACATCGTTGCTCTATTTTAATTGAATGCGACTCTTGCTCTATTGCAAAAATATTGTGACTTGTATTGTTTATGTCATTCTCTGTCAAAAAAATGATAGGTATTAGTTTTTTGGATAAATGAAAATGTTGCTTATGAGATGGTGAAACACCCTTGCTCTTTTTTAATTGACTTTGACTCCTGCTCTGTTGCAAAAAGACTGTGACTTGTATTGGTTATATGGCTTCATAATGGTGTAATACTCATGCTATGCCAATAAAATGAAAGGTATTAGTTTTTATGATGCACTTGTCTTAGTTAAGGAACTCAACCTAAAGCTACAAGGTCACTATAAAAGTGGGTGCTTCCACCTTCCATATTTTGCTTTCTGCTATCCGGAATGCGGAAGGCGGAGAATTTTTTGTCCCTTTTTTTATTTTTTCATTTTTTCGACTTACGGTTTCCGCACTGCGGAACGCGGAGATAGAAACTTTGGTGTTTTTCTTCGGAAAATAATCTTCTTCTGCTTTCTGCTTTCCCAAGTATGGAATGCAAGACTTCGATACATTTTTTAATTTACATTTAGGAAAATTTGGTAGATTTAAATGTTCAACAATATAAAACTTTATTATTCCTTTTTTTTGCATAATAATTTATTTAATTTTTTTTAACAAAACGAAGTTGATTCAACTGAAAAAACAAGTTAAATAAATTATAAATATAGTAATAAGAAAGTATAATAAAAATTATTTATGTAAATAGAACTTGGGTAGCGATTCCACATTCTGCATTCCGCTTTCTGCACTACGATGTACATTTCATATGTCAAACTTGTAATGCAAAATCAATATATAAATCAACACATTTAATACATTAGAAACCTATGATCAATATACCACAAATATAGAGGAATAACTCAAAATTGATGAAACAAATTTAATAAATAACCATAGAACATAACATGAGTAATAGTGTTATTTTATTGAATTGCAAAACATTACAATTTTTCCAAAACTACAAAGCTTTCTCGATATGTCTTTCATTGTTTGTCTCTAGTATTGGTTAGTGAAAAACTGTTGTTTAGGGCTTGCATCTTCAACTTCCCACTTGACTAGGGCAATAAACGGCATGAAACCAAGTTTGGAAGATTGAAAAAGACATAGGTAAAAGGGGTTTCATTTCTTAACATACAAATATGCAGGATAACATCAGTCTCCACAAATTGTACCAATTTAGAGGCCAAAATCTTTGCCAAATATAGAGGCAGATCGATAAAAAAGAATGTAGAGCGAATTTAAAATAAGGATGGAATTAACGGATGAAGAAGTTACATGGAGAGAAAAAGAACAGACAAAATAAAGCATGAAACACCAAATGACTTTAAAAAGACCAAAGTTTTCCAGTTTTCGATACTCGGATGTCGAAAATCGGAAATAGGAACTTCGACATTTCTTTATTTGAAAAGACAAAACTTTCGAGATCGAAAATGTTGGAAATCGAAAATCGGGGAATCGGAAATTGGAACATAGGGTGTTCCTTATTGGAAAACATAGGATTTTCGGAATTTGAAATGTCAGAAATCCTAAATCGGGGAATCGAAAATAAGATCATAGGGTGTTCCTTATTGGAAAACATAGGATTTCCGGAATCCGAAATGTTGGATTCTGGATTTTTAATTTCTTTCTTTCCGACTACCACTTTTTCCTTTGAATAAATTAGAAAGCGAAAATCAGAATTTAGATGTTTGCATTTAATATTTCATGCTTTTCGACTCTTGGTTTCCTCACGCGGAAATTCAAGCTTTAATGTTTTTCTTCACAAATTTATTTTCGTCCACTTTCCAAAGAACGACATGCAAAATGAATAACTTCGATACATTTTTAGTTCAAATATTTTTCATTTCTATTTTTGCTTTTCACTGTGCAGAATGCGGAAGCCTAAAACTCCAAATCCAAACTTTTCAAAAGTTTCTATTTCTAAAGTTTCAATTGCACGCTTTAATTTCAACTTTTCGTTGTCTTTTCGGGTTTCAACTTTCACCCAACAAAACAGAGGAAAAATAGATTAAAACCTTGGCCCAGAAGGCATGCTTCTATGTTTGTCACAACCCACAATTAATATTTATAACAGATAATGAATAACAACATCCGGAGTTATGAAATATGTTCATGCGAAGATTTTTTATATATATATGCATTTTAGTTAGGTCACATGAATATGTTACATTGCAATTTATTTATTTATGTTCATGCCGTGTTTCATTCCACAGGAAAAAATAACCAGCACGTTAGGGATACTATGCTAACTGAAGATTCTATTTCACTATTCCTACATGGTGTTGTCAACCTTTTCGCACTGGTAGAGGTCTCCTCTTTAAACCAAGTGAACTCACTCAACTCATCATCTATTCGGTTCCAAATTTTTATCTCATACGGCCTTCAAAAGTATGACCTATTGCTTCCAGTTATATATAGTGGCCTTGTAGAAAATAGACAACTAAAAGAAGGAACTATAATCAAAGTTACCCAATGTACATGCAACATTGTACATATTGTAACGTACATTTAATTTTCTCGTTCTTTTTTTCTCACTTAATCAATTTCACATTGTTCATGCATCCAATGTTTTTCTCTCCAATTGAACTCTAACATACTTCTTCTCACAGGACTATTGCATTGCTTGCACTCAAAGTTGTCATAGTGGATGCAACAATTATTGGAGATCCTGCGCCTTACCACTTACCTATACCTTCTCCCTCACATGGTAGTTCCTATGTTCCAGTCAACCCTAGCTCAATAAATGAAAACCCGGGCTTGGCTGCATCGACTATCCCATTCACATCACTCTCTTTTTCTAGGAAAGTTTAGAACATTCAAGGCCGATTTACTTCCAAGACAAACATACATGAATATGGAAACCAATGAGGGTTTGGAAAAGTGTTTGGATTTGACCTTGTTAATGCTTCACATGATGAAATACATATATCTGCATTCAATGGATTGGCACTCTCTTTGTATGACCAAATACAAATAGGAATATTGTACATAGTATCAAATGGCATAGTCAAAGCATCCAATCCAATTTTCAACCATTTGAAAGCCATAATGAGATTTTCCTAGGTTCTTCCTCAACCATCGAACCATGCTTAGATGAATACCCCTTACACAACAGGATTTGAACCTGAAATTCGACGACAGAATTCGACGTCGTCCGACATTTTGTACGGATGTGTCGGACAACAATCAATCATTAGAATGCCAATAACAAAATATTTATAGAGCCGTCGAATATCCGACACAAGTGAGTTGGATTTTCGACCCTGGTAGTGTCGGGGAACCGACACTACCAAGGTCGGATCATCGACGCCTGCGAAAGAAACACTAGCGGATATTTGACACTAACGCATCGGATATCCGATGGGGAATCGACACTACCAGGGCGGTTTGTCGACGTTTGTAAAAACAAAACTGGTAGTTATCCGACATTGATGCGTCGGATATCCGACGGGCAGTTTATAAAAAAAAATATAATAGAAAATACTATATAATAAGAAATGACTCATTTTCATTTTGGAGAGTCTGTTCAAAGGTTTTTGTGATTTGGGAGTAGGTCCGGTAGACATGACAGAGAACTCTGTTGACCCGTGGCAGCAAGAGCTCAACATCTTCTCCTCACTGGAAATTATCGGTATACTGTCCCCGGACACAATGCAGAACACGCTGGAAAATTTGACAGATGGAAGCGAGAGCAGGGTTCTGGTTTCTCCGCCAGATGAAGAGAGCAGGGTTCCAATTTCTCCGCCAGATGAAGAGCTACTAGGTGTGTTCACAGCATGGCCATTGAACCCAGCCTTAGGAGGAGGCCCGTACTCATTATTCCAACCTCAGAGCACAGCTGTAGCAACTGTTTTCATCAAACTTCCCCAGGAAAAACCACAAGGAACCCGAAATAGGGAAATCGATCCTTCAGTATCATAGGGAGCACGCACAGGAGAAGCTGCCGAACAATTGAACTCCAGGAAATGAAATAATTAGTGTTTAAATCTCTCTAGAAGAGATTTTGACGTAAATTGTGGAGTCCGGTGCACCATGGAAGAAGCAATGGAGATGGATAGATTAACCCTACTTGAGAAAATCAGAGGAAGAAACCCCACCCTAGGGAAAATGAAGGAATGGGCCAGGAAAAATTTGACAGGGCTTGAAGGTGAAGGCCCGGTTATTAATTCACTTGCAAATGGATGGTTCAACTTCCTGTTCATATGCAGAGAGAATGCATACCTCATACACAGCAGAGTTTGGACATATGGGAAAACCCTATTTCAGCTAAAGCAATGGACCTCCTTGTTCGATGCGGAAACATAGCAACTGGATACAATACCAGTATGGGTTCACTTGCCAGGACTACCATTGGAATTCTGGAACTCGGCCTGGCTTAGTGAAATCGGAAATGAGCTGGGGACTTTCATTGAAGCGGACCTCTTGTTTCAGCAGACGGAAATAAAAAAGGTAGCTAGGATCCTAGTCTCTTTGAACATCAGAACCAGTCTTCTTGAAGCCTTTAATTTTGTATGGAAAAACAAGCAAAAAAGACAGTTGTTGGACTATGAAGGGCTCCCATTTCGATGCCACAAATGTCATGAAACAAGACATTTGGCAAGAAACTGCCCAAACTTTGTTCCCTCAACAACTGGAAGAAGGAAGTGGGTTAGGAGAACAGAGGCCCTGAGCTCCAAAAAAACTAATCCGAACATAGCTTTAGATGAAAATCCTCTCAGGTTAGAGGGCACAAAACAACCATTGGATCAACCGAAAAGAGCAGGAGTAGTAGTAGTAGATGGGCCTCCTCAACAGACGAAACATCGTTTGATCGCGTCTCCCCCACCGGGTATGAACAATTCTTCCCTTAGCAATCAATTGAATGATTTATCTTTGAATGACTTGCCCACCCCTTCCACCATAACAAATGACTCGCCCACTCACTCCTCCTCTATCCATTTCCACCTTCATTCAAGGGACGTTCCAATCCCTCAAAAACCAAAAATCCCTACAAAAGGACTAGGGGTAAATTCTAGGATCACATCCAAAGGGAAAGGGAGAGGAAGAACATATCACCTCTCTACGGCCTAGAGCATGGCGCTCAGGGATCAGGAAAGTGGTAGACAAACAACCATTTTCAGGGTGCTTAGAGCAGTGCAAACCCCAGATGGGGTGCCCAAATGAAATTTTTCTCCCTAAACTGTAGGGGTCTGGAAAGCACCCAAAAAAAGATTTCCCTAAAAAGGATGATGGAGGTTCTATCACAAGAAGTCATCCTTCCACAAGAAACAATGGGTCCAGAGCTGGAAGTTGAAACTAGTTTAACATCACTTCTTCCGCAATACTCTTTCACAGCGCAAAGTGCCATCGGCCACTCTAGATGTCTAGCAATTGGATGGAAGAAAACAAGCATTCGGTGCACAAAATTAGGAGGTGCATGCTTATATCTAAATCAAATTCATTTTTTTCAAATTTCTTTGGGCCTAGGAATTGGAACCAACAACTATGCAGAACTCATGACATTGAAATTACTTCTCTGTTTTGCCAATGAAAGAAATTGCAGGCAGTTACAAGTATATGGTGACTCAATGGTGGTTATAAACTGGATGAATAAGATACAGAAATGTAGAACTGCTTCTCTAGATGCATTATTTGAAGAGACAACCCATTCTCTCTCATTGTTTGAATCAATCTCTTTCACTCATGTTTACAGGGAGCGAAATAAGGAGGTAGACAGGCTCTCAAAGAAGGGCCTGACATTGCAATGGGGTGAATGGAAAATTTTGGAAACACAGGACTCCAAGGCCATGGAATATCCACACAGGCCTTTTATAAATCCATCACTCTAAAAC
>LPNX010993463.1:60769-111825 GCA_001517045.1 Pseudotsuga menziesii
TTATAGATAGCATTGAGAAACATTTCCATAGTTAATAGGCAAGAAATGGAGTTTTGATTAGATCTATGGCCTTATATACATAGTATTTTTGGTTATCCATGTTTTAACAGGTGATATATTCTTAACAATTAATTTACTTGAATAGTTGAATAGTATTGTAATTTACATTGTAATAGAATTGTATTTATTTAGATTGTTTTTGTTATTTTCATAAACAAACATAAATATATTTGATGGGTCCTAAGATGAAACTATTGCAACAGGACACAAAATGAATTATGTTGAATGATGTTTTGAAAGGTAAAGCATAAGAAGATAGTGTGAAGATCCAGAAATCAAGGTATAAATATGTTTTCTTTTGTTTGATTGAGCTGCATATTGGGTATTTATGCATGTGCACACACATACATTTAGTTGATGATGATGATTACCATACATAGAGGTGAAAAACAATCACTAGAGGCAAGAATATAGACTATGTAAACGTTCTACAAGTTAGGTAGGGGTCTTTTGACATCCTTGACATTTCTACATTGTTAGGTTCATCATTAAACCAAAAAGTTTGTAGTTGTTCCAAAACAAGAAAATTCTGCTTTGAAAAATCTATCTGTTGAAACAACATGACAAGTGTTTATGAAGTGCACAGAGGCACTCGAAACACATTCCTGGTGAGAAAGAAGGTCATAGGGCTTTAGTATTTCACATTGTGCACCTCTCCACATATTTGGATTTTTTTCTCTAGTTTCTCTTGAAAGATAAATGCTTTCCAAAATGGCTTCAAACGTATTTTTCAATTTTCAACCACCCTTACCAAATTGCATCCCTAGCTACAAATATTTTTCCAGATCAATGTTGCAATTTCATCTTGGGATATATCACTAATGGCCCAGATATACACATATTGGAAATATTAGGGAAAATGTCGGGGAAAATATTAGTAGGCATAAACTTGGACTTGAAAAACTCATAAAATATCAGCAAGCATAATTTTGGAACTGAAAAACACATAAAATACCAAAAACATCAGGAACAAAAGAAAACTTTAAAGCTCAATAAAGTTTTGGAAATATTGGGAGAAATTGGAGATATTTGCAACATTGTTCTAGATATTGATCTGATGCATTAGCGTGAAATATTTTTCATTGTAGACCTGTGTACATTCTTGGGTGTTAGGTTCAATCCCAATAATACCCACTGTCACAAACTACCAAAAACTTTCATTTAAACTCTACTTCTTGAACCAACTTAACTTAGAAACTGCACTCCATGATTTCTTTGCTCCTATGTTTTGAGGTGGAATGTTGGATTCCGCAAAAAATTACTTTGAATAACCTTAAAAAAAATTCCATTACATTTTAGGTTATGGGATAACGGTGGTATCGCATTGGGATAACACCTCTTGTGGGATGCATGAGAACCTGAAAATCCTCCAACAAATCTGTGCAACTAAAAAGTGTAACATTTTTCTTCCTCAATATCTTTTCTACCAAGTGACTTGTCTTCATTTTCTATATTTTCATATGATACATACCGATGGATCTGAAGTGAGTTGACCCCTAAAATTTGAACGTGGGAACCTAAATTCATTCATACTATTTTTTTGTCATTACAAATTGACATTGAGAACTAGACATGACTTAGAGAAGTGATGGACTAAATACTGGCCTTGGGATGGAAAACTTGAACTCTAGGATTAAGACTCGGAAAATCAAAACAATAAACAATTCTTGTCACAATAATTTAGTTGCATATGCATCCATTTATTTAAATATGAGCTCAAAAATTAAAAATATTGGCATCAGTAAAAAATGTCAAAGGAATCTATTTTTGTCAGCTCAATACTAAGTATGTTGCTAGATTTAGCCGTTTTCGGATTTTGCACAAAAGAACTTTAGGTATATGAGAGAAACCTTATATTTAGTATCCATAATCTTCTCCATGATAGTCATAGATCTAAAATCTTTTCATAAATCCCAAGGATTAGATTCCTCTTCAGGAACCTAACCATGCATTCATCAAATGCTTATTCATTTTGCGTTGTTAAATTGCCATGGTTTGTTGGATTATGGACTCTAATCTAATCCACAGAGTCCTACATTTCCTTATTTTCCTATCTTGAATTTTGTCATGTTTGATCCATTTTGATAAGCAAAGTCCTAACATTTTTTCCATGAGTCACTTCATGTACAAGTGAGATCCACTCATTAACTTTTAAATCAATCTTTTCCAACAAGACCATACCCATCATCTATTGTTCCCCTATATCCTTCACACATTTATGAAGAATGGGAAGCTCACGATCAAACTGGAACTTGTAGAAATATTATTTCAACAGTCTCTATGCCCCACCGTCCTTGTAATGCATATGATTCAATAGCATATTGTGGCTAAGATGGAAGGAACTATTCAAAGGATCAACATTTCCTTTAACCACTAGTTTTGTAATGGATTGGTGAGGTATTCTTCATAGGACAAACTTCATTACTTTCAGCAGGTGATGATAGCATGGTCAAGTGGTGGGATGTCATAATCCAGGTATTGGAGTAATCATGTTTTGTTGATTTTATTTTGAAATAATTTCCAAATTTTCAACACTGTAGAGCATATTTCCCACTAGTATTCACAGGTCAATTGATTCTTTTTTTGTGTTTATACATGAAGAGTTACTAAATATAGATGGGAATAAAGACTATGTTCGTTGTGGTGCAGCAAGTCTATAGAGTGTTGATTTATGGTGTGATTGGGATTTATGGTCATATGCATCTAGCTGGAGTCATTATTTGATTTAGTTTACTTTCTTTACAATTTTTCAAATGGATAGGCATACATGTTCATATGACCAAACAGTACAACTATGCGACATGTGCAACTCAAAGACTACCTTGTAATTGAAGGTTTTTTTGCCACATAGATGTTTGCTTTTTAATACAAATCATGATTTTTCATTAGCATAAAAAGAAACCATTATATAAGATTTGTTTGGTATATACCTCACTAGTTTATTTAAGTATTTTTTTTTCAAAAAATTGAGAAAATTGAGCCTTAATAATTTTGATACACACACTTTATATGAAATGTATGCAATGTAGTCATGGAATGCTCTTGGACTATTAGGCTTGGACTTCATCCCTTTGAGGTTGCTAAACCTTAGTTGTGACTGTGTAAGAACTATCCTAGTGGGTTGTGACTGTGTATCCTTGTGGGTTGTGACTATGTAAGACCTATCCTAATGGCTTGTGACTGTGTAAGAACTATCCTAGTGGGATGTGAATGTGTATCCTAGTGGTATGTGATTGTGTAAGACCTATCCTAGTGATATGTGACCGTGTAAGAACTATCCTAGTGGCTTGTAATTGTGTATCCTAGCGGGCTATGATATCCTAGTGGGTTGTGATTGTCTTGATCTCTCCTAGCTGGGATATAGACTATGATGTTCTCCCTCAACATTAATATGAATTGTGGTAACCTATTATAAGTAGGTCAGGGATGATTTGAACTTACCTCTCTGGAAGTGACTTGTTTGCATCCCATCTTAAACTAAGTTGTGGTTGTGTTAAGCCCTAAATGAAAAGGGTCTTCACACTTGGTGACTGAGAGATATTAAATGCATCTAAAATAATTGAACTAAATACATTTAGTGTGTCCCTCGATAGTGTCATTTTAGCTCTCAAATTCCACATATCCTAATTGGATGTGTCTTTGACTACAACAAATATCACTTGTTGAAAACAAGATAGAATAGGAATTGAACACAGGAGCTACCTTTGGACAATGGGTTGTTGTACCATTAAGCTTCACCCCTTTAAATACTAGGAATCCATAATGGTTTGTTTACAATGTGTGGATTTCGATCTTAACAATTCACCTTCAAATAACACCCTGGCTCAGGTCTCCTTTCCATCACCAACCACTTGCCTGTGTTACCTTGTTGAAAATTGGACATGCTAGGAATCAAATCTATGATCCACCATCAATTGATAAACTGCTTTACCACTGAGGTTATTTCTCTTTTTGTGATGGGAATCCATGCTGGTTGCATATAAAGGTGTGGATTTCTATCTCCAACACTGTTGTCCTAAAAAATGTCTTAGAGTGAGATATCATGGTAGTAATGTTTGGGAGAAATGGGGAAATGCAGAATCTGAACTAGGGTTAAATGTGAATCATATAAAGAATAAAAAGAGAAAAAAGGGGGATAAGCCCATCACATACCCAGCCACTGAACACCTATCCTACACCTCTCCAACTTCAAATGTGAGATCAGATTCCATGAGGGATATGGGCACAGAAATGGCCCCTATTGCAAGCCAAGATCCTTCAAGAACAGGAACCCCTCTCAGAGCTACAACACATTCAACTAGGAGCCCTATTAATTCATGACCATCTACTCTAGGAAGATGTGTAGCACCAGTGGAGGCAGTAAAAAATTCTCAATTGGGACTGAAAACCATCATGAATTATCAGAGAAGTAAGTGCATGAGAGCACTAGAAGGGAAATTATGGCTCTAGGTGCACAATTTGGGAAATTCAAATATCATGGGATGGGCTAGTAAAGAAGTTCAAGAGCAAGATGCTTCTAAATCAGTCAACACTAATGATATGGAACATGCTAAATTGAATTTCCTAGAGGCTTGGGTTGTAGCATGGGAGGAGGTAGGGTAGGCTAAATACATGGCCATGTGATTCTCTTGTAAGCCTGAGAAAGTAATCAAAAAATATAAGCATAAGCTTAAATGAAGAGAATAGAGGTATACTCTCCCTACCTCCTAAATTTCATGTATCAGCTTATAAAAACCTTGGTTCTTTCGCAGTTATAATCGAACATTGTGAATGGAGGAAGATTTCATCCAGTATGTAAGAATGGTCTTAGTACTAAATATAGATAGGCTCAATCGATGGCTTCTTTTTCAACATGATAGTAGGGTAAGAGAATACTACCAATAAATGACCATAATCTAAAAAATATCAATAACTTGACTAGCTAATTTTCCTTACTTATAGTCTCATCACTTGTGTACATACCTGGACTTGGGCACAATTTCATCCAATAATAATGTTATATAAGGTGCATTGCCTACTTTATCCCACTAAATCATACATATGCTTCAGAGTAAATTCATAGATGGATTCTTTTGTAATGTAATGGTAGGGTAAGAGAATAGTATCAACAAATAACCATGATCCCAAAAGTTATCAATAACTTGAGTTGTTTATTTGTCTCACTTCTAATCCATATTTCGAAGCTGTGCATATTGAAGCCTGTGTCACAATAAATAGAGGCAGTGGTAGGTCCACTAGACGCACCTAAACTAATGCACTTTTTTATCCAATGGTGTTACCATATATACATACAACGTAAGACAAAAAAAGGACAAGTTTACGTATTTCCCTTTGGGTGCATGATGCAAATCTTGACCTAGCCACTTGGAGATCTATTCTCATAGTCGATCGATAGATACTCATAATTCTTAATAAACTTTTGCATGTGGATAACCTTTTTACTTGTTGGAGGCTATTAACACCTGTTTTGACATCTAGTGATATCATTTATTTCCTTGTTCTATGTGCATTCACTCTTTGTTATCTTACTTTGGGTTTTTTTTACATTCAATTCATGGCTGATTTCCATCAAATTGGATTATAGTTGTTTTGCATAAAACTAAGGTTTCATTTGAAGGTTTTGTAATTTTCACTTTCACTTTTCTCTTTATTTGGCATAATCGATTAGTCTTAGAGTATTGGAATAGAGATAAGATTATGACAATGAGAGTAATTTAAAGTCACAACCTAGCAAGATGAACCAAAATGAACAGTAGGCCTATGGCCTGTCAGTGTCATCAACATTGAGGCCAAAATAAATTTTTACTCTTTGCCATTATCTTGTAAATGTTGGGTTCAAAGCTCCCTGTTCTCTACTTCCTATTCACCAAAAGGGATGAATGAATGGCTCCACTCTAATTGGTTTCAAGCTTGGCTAGATGGATTCGCAATGCCTTCCACTGGATGGATGCTCAACCAAGGAATGGTCTTATATCCTTCAATGCTTCTCAAATAAACAAAATAGTTTACACCAATTCAAAACCAGTAGCCCAAGATTGTTTCTCAACTGAGTTCCAACTCTATTTATTGCATTATAATAGTTATAACTCTTCCCATTCAGAAAACCAACGGCTAATAAGATGCATGGCATTCTGCAATTCAGAAATAGGCTGACAGTTAAACATTACACAAGCATTATATATGGCTGGAGCTAATTGCAAAGACTTGATCACTCAAGTAGTTATGTATATAATACTGGCTGTAGGTAGATAATTCCATGCAAAGCTTGAGATGAATTGCTTTAAGGAGTCACTTCCATTAGCAGCTATATAATGAATGTGCAAACTTAACACTTAATTAGTAACTATTCCCATGTGCCATATGATGGTTGTGGCTAACTAGTTAAGCACACAGAATTTAAATAGAGCACCAAGTAAACCAACCATTCGTTAGTATTAGTCTATGAATTATATATATATATATATATATATATATATATATATAATGGGGCTTTGCTATATGTAAAGCATACCGCACCAGGGATTGAAGATGTTTGGATACATAGCATGTTATTGCACAGTGCACCAGCTAATACATTAACCAAGCAAATAGAACAAATACAAATTGGGCGGTAGATGCCAGCCAGCAAAGAAAAAGTGTTGTAGCTGATCCATTAATTAAATCAGCGATCAACCAGATTGATCTCAGTCACAAAGAATTTAAACACATTCAACACTTGATTATTTTGGAAACCCAAATGGAAAAGCAGCAATGGCAGGTTCTAATTATGCTTAGGAATTGTTAACAAGGATGAGCTATACACTTTCATCAAAATTTCATGTATTCTTACTCACTGGAAGCAATTTACATATTGCTCTGGTTCAGAGATGATCTTTGTTCTGTGTGGACATGTTAGGAATCCTCTTCATCCTTCAATCTTTGAGTAGATTGCTTCACTCCTTGTCCTCATTCCTCTGCTACTAGCCATCTTCTTCCCCAGCATTATTTTTGTCCATATCCCTTTGGTTGTCTTTGCATCAAGCAAGCATTGTTTATGATAATGTTACCTTGAAATGCTAACCATATGCCAACCATAGTGATTCATTTCACCTTCTTGTTGGCCTTTAGCGTTTAAGTTGATTGTTGACTTCAAAATTTTCCAAGGATTTTTTTTGTTACAAAGTTTGGAAGAGGGATTAATTCAGATCAATTTTGGATTACCAAATTCCAAATAAACTTATTAGACCCCCTTTTTGAATAAGTTTATCCTATTGGGATGTGACTGTGTAACTCTTCTCTTACTATTCCATGAGTTGTTTGATGCCCTTAGGGTTGGGCCCAGACTTTGTAACCCTTCTCCTTCTAAGTTGTGAGTGTGTAGCTCTTATCTTGCTAGGTTTATAACTCTTTGATTCCCTTAGGGTTGGGCCATGACTATCTTGGTGACACTTAGTTGGGTTGTCATTGTCCTGTGACCTCTTAATTTGGGTCAACCTTCCTGTTGCTGTTTTGAGCAGGTCATAACCTCCTTGTGGAAACTAAGGGTTGAACAGTACCTTCTTACTGCTATTCATGACCTTGTTGGCTTCAAAATTTTGACCCTTGACCTTGCCGCTACTCATTAGAGTAGTCCGTGACTCTGTTGATGCTCATTGGAGTAGGCTGTCACCTTGTTTTTGTTCACTAGATTTAGTCATGAACCTAATGCCATTATAAAGGATGGAAGTGACTTATTTTTGGGTTTCTAAGGATGGGTGTGATCTCCTTATGGACCGCTAAAATAAATTGCGATCTTGTTGGACTATTTTTCGTGACCTTCTGTGGACTGTATGGAAGGGGATTGCAACCTTATTTAAACTACTAAGTATACCTTACCTTTGTCTTGCCTATTGCAAAACGTTGAGTCCATTAAAGAGTGTCTCTACGTGTATGGATTAAGGATGCTGGATGCCTTTGTTCATTTGATGGAGAATCTATCTTGCTTGATTTAGGACTATCCTAAAGACTTGCCATTTATTGCAGCCTAACCTTTAACCTACTACAATCTATCTTTTATCTCTCTCACAAGGTATGCCATCTAATCCTTTGGTGACTTGTCCTTTCAATGAAAATATGTTACCCTAAAAGTATCTAAGTATAAGGAAGATCCAAACTAGATCTAAACCAACATTGTTATAGTTCATTATCTCTATTCTTTAGTTGTTCTGTATCTAGCTCTTTTTTAGTTTTGTGTTATGCATTAAAGTATAAAATTTTAGTTATCTTATATCAAATCATAACCTAACCCTGAATTTCAACAATTGTCTTAATTAGTTAAATATGTCTTTCTAATGTTCACTAGTTAATCTTTGGATTTTTTTTTAAATCCATCAACAGACGTCGCTTTTTCGACGTGCTTCCGACACTTCGGTAAACACATCCGATAGCCGTGGCATGACTCCGACGCTTCCACAAGTCAGACGATTGACGGTTCTAGTGTCGGTCTACGTCAAGAGGCTGACTCTTCTAGTGTCAGATGGCGTCGGTTAGCCGACACTTGGATAAAAATACTAACGGCAGCGCCATTTTGTCCGTTGAATTGCCGACGCTTTATGCAATTTTGATTGACACTTTGGAAGGAAATACAGTCAAATATGTGACACAATGGTCTGTCAAATCTTCGACCCACATTAGTCGCATGCCGAAGATCTGATGTTATGCCACTGATGACAAAAAAAAGGTGTATGTGTTGAAAAGGGGACAAATAAGTGTCGAATTTCAGACATGCAAGGTGTCGGATTTTGGGGTAAATTTTTGTAGTCTTAATACCTTTATGTTTCTTTAACTTTAAAACTATTAAGGAGATTCAAACTATACAGGTGAATTCCATGGTTGACCTTGTTGGACTTGTCATTTAATTTTCACCTACATCCACGATATGAAAATGAGATGGTGTTGATACTGTTAGGCAGATCATTGGACTCTGTGACATGTCAGGATATAGTATTGACATAACAATTTGGGGAGAGCATTGCCAAATTCATGGAGCCAAGCTTTCCAAACTTCATGGTTTACCTACTCCTCTAGCTATAGGAATCAAAGGTGGTCATGTTACATATTTTAATGGAAAAACTGTTAGCACTATCTCTAGCACTACTATTTTTATAAACCCAAATATTGAACAAACTTTAGTTCTCCAGAAATGGTTTCATGACAATGGATTTAGTTCAGCATCACCACATTTGAGCCAAAAATTCAATGCCTCTCATTCTTCTCATCGTAAAATCATTACCATCAATGAGCTACAAACCCTTCAACCATATGAAAAACAAGTTTGGTAGTCTCTTGTTGAAACCATCACAAATGTTAACATGGATGACTTTCATTTCCTTGCATGCCCTCTTTTTGTTGATGGTATACAACGCATGAAAAAGATTTCCCACAAAGTTGGAGACATTTGGCATTGTGGTAAACGTGATGGGGAGTTTCTTGAATGTGACTATCAATACATACTAAAGGTTGAGTTGGAAGATGTCATTGGATACCTTCATGGTATGATAGATTTTGATGATGCTGCAAACCAACTCATGGGCATCTCTGCAAAAGACCCGTGTCTTCTCTCAACTGAATCAACATCAATTATTGAAATAGTTTAGAGGATATGCAACAAACAATTACTTCTTACTCTTTCAGTTAGAACAGAGACCTTCTGCAAAATTGCATGCTTAAAAGTTGTAATTGTCATGGTTGAAAACACATAATCGACAATTTCAGATGGATACATAAATATATAGGTTTTTGTGACCTGATACACAAGCATATTCTTTATTGTCTGTAATGAATGCTTTCAATTGTCTATTTTAAGTCCTTATTTCATAGTTCAATATAGTAGGGTATTTTTTTAACTCCATTATAGCATTTCTATTTTGCACTCTCATACCTCCACTCTACAAGCTATCACTTAACATTTTTTACCTAAATTATTGTTGCAACCTATATGGAAACTTTTGAATACAATACTAATTTTCTATTGTGTTTATTTATTAAATAAACAACTTTATTCTCTTGTTTCTTAGCATAAGTTTTCATTCTTCTGTATAGAACAATACTTTTGTTTTCATATATCCTTTTCATACTACAGTTTGTTCTTCTATATTTATTTTTTCTTACAATTATCAAGGTAGGACTTGAAAAAAAAATTATTCCATCAATATTATTTTAAGGTACATTCTTAGTTCCCAATATCCAATCACGGTTAACATTTGCTTTTTATCTTCTACTTTACATCTATATACTTTACAGTTAATACATATAGAAAATGTGTCACTGCCAACAATCAAAGCTTTTAAGTATTTGACAACTTTATAGTTTTCTTGTAGGCATTATTCAAACTCATGACAATGAACAAGCCAATGCATGAAGAAGAGTTGTTTACGCACAGAACGGAGATAAAAACAACAAGAAACAAGGTCTTCTTTACAGAGCTGCTCGTCTACCTGTGGATATGTCTTCTTCAATTTATTTTGCTGAACCTTCCAACAGAGCTTCACTTCCATCACCTATGCTAAATCCATCGAACACCCACCTCAATGATGCACATCAATGATTTCATAAAAATATGGACCAACTAGCTGATATGCATGTCGACTCGATTTGCAAAGAATGTTACCCTGGTATTGTAACGAAAAAGTTCCATGATGCATACAGTTGTTCTCATTGTATTCTAGAATGAAAAGGCTATCGCTTTTCATTAGAAAACAATATGGACCCACGCATCCAACCACCTGTCCTTGTAGTACTTACACAAGTTGAGGAAATGTTCATTAGTCGTGATAACCCAATCTTACAAGTTAGACATGCTCATGGTTGTCAATATAAATATTCTGGACATACTGTTTGCTTCCCCCAAGAAATTTCCAATATTTCCAAATACCTACTCCATTTAATATCAGAACTTGACATCCTTGTTGTTCGTAAATGCAACTCTACAAACAATCCATATGAACTGTTTGTTAGTCAAAAACGTGTTCTTGCTTCCCTTCAATACAAAATGGCAAACGACCCATACTACAAAGATGTACAAGTCAACCCAATTGCATTAGCTTCTTTGACTCTTGTTTCAACTGACATTTCACCTTGGATTCCGCATGTTACTAAAAATTCTACATTATGTCATTAGCAAATATTGTCCTCTATAGTTCAACCACCAAATTCATTTGAACCCTATGAATTAGAATCCTCCTCTTTTATTTCAACACAAGCTAATGCTAGAATTGAGGCTAAAGAAATTAAACAATTGTTACACATACGAAATATCCCACTACCACCTTCCATTGATTGGCCCCCTATATGCATTTACCCTATCAATGAGTACAACACAGAAGGCCTTATTTCCATGGCTTTTCCAAATTTGTTCACCACAGGTGCATCAATGCTTAAAAAACCATGCATTCATGAGGTTGATATGCACGAATATGCACTTCACCTAATTCACTATCATGACAATAGATTTGGCCAACATCCTCGGTTCCAGTACTACATATACAATCTAATTATACGTCATCAGAGTAATGCTAATGCCTTTGTTTTTGTCAAAATTAATCTTGAAGATACACTAGCCACGACAATACTTGAGCTTGTTAACCAATTACAAGACATTCCTAATCAGAAAATTGGTGAGTGGGTTGCAAGGTGTGGGTGTTCATTACGTGGAGATGCTCATATTGGAACAAAAGTAGAGCTGAACTGACAAATATGATCAATCAATAAGGTACACCAACGTTCTTCTTTACCCTTCGTGCAACTGACACTAAATGGCTAGATTTGCATGCTCTAATGCCTGCTGGATGTCCTACCGGTTTAGCTAAAGACTACCAATGGAAGGTTCACAACATCATATCAAATCCACATATTACATCACAATAAATGCACAATAGATTCAAAACATTCCTTCATGAGGTGCTTGAAAAAGGTTTTCATATAACGGATTCTTGGTGCAGGTATTCTACCATCTCTTCCTTCTTATTCTTCTCTTTGTATTTCTCAATTTATACAATTCATTTCTAATATATTCCTTTCCTCCCATGTAGGTATGAATTGCAGCATAGAGGATCCACACACATTCATGGTTTTATTTGGTTGGAAGATGCACCAAATATTGACACCTTTGAATGGGAAGATCTTCTTGCAGTTGAAGCTGCAATTTTTTTTTTGACACATATGTTACAGCTTGGATTCCTCGTAATTCCCACTTGTGAACATCTGGGTTACACAATTCTACTACAAATGATCCATGCAATCTTGCATCACCATCTATTTTTGCATCAAACTACTCAATTGACTATGAAGAACTTGTAAATTTTGTTCAAAGGCACACCATATGTTCAGAATCAACTTGCCTTCACAAAAAAGGAACATTTGCTCAATGTCTCTATGGTTTTCCGTATGACCTACAAGCTACTTCTTCATTATTCATTGATCCAAATGAATGTAAAACATACAATCCTGCACTAAATGATTCCCTTCTAAATATTCACATCCCTACCATGCTTTCAATATGGAGGGCTAATGTTGATTGCCAGCTTGTTGTTTCTAGACATGCTGTCCTCAAATACTTTTCAAATTATGCATCAAAAGTAGAGCCAAAATCAGAAAGCTACCATGCAATTTGTTGATGAATATGTAACTTCATAATGTATTCACTTGTATTTCTTATGTATTGTAACCCGATGTTTATTCTGGGATGTATTTGTGATATACTTGAGTCATGTCATGCCCTGATGTTCCTATCGGGAGGATCTATAATGTAAACAAGTCATGTCAAGTTATTGTGGGTAACCCTCCTATTGTCTAAGGGTTAAAGTCCTCGCAGTTCCGGGGCACTAGGGTTATTAGACTCTCCAAGAGAGTTCGGCCCTAGTAGGGTTTAGTCATGTCAGGAATTAGTATAAATAGAGAGCTAGCCTCTCTATTTAGCACACACTCACTCACACTCAGTTGTAGTGGATAGTTGAGGAAGAGAAAGACACCGGGGCAAGGAAGAAAGAGGTTACTGCTGTCGGGAGATCATCTTACTGTTTTGGGGGTTTTACTTTTGGTGCTGATTCTATCTCTGAGGAAGTTGCAGGGTTTCCTCCATTGATGGTTTCCCCGAGGAAAAACACTGTGTTCATTGTCTCTTGTGTTTGATTGTTGTACTTGTTGTTCTCTTAGTTAAAGATCTTAACATAATGCTATCTTGATTGATAAAAACTAACATGGTATCAGAGTTAACCTAAGAAGAGGACACTATGCATCTGCGGGAACTAGGGCTTCCTACTTTGTGGATCTCTCTCCACAGATTTTCAGCCAAAGAAGGTTGGAATAACTCTCCTCTATAGGGCGCATCTTTCTATCGAAGCAGAATCCAATTATGAGGTTTTTCAGTTTTGGACCCGACACTGCTACCAGAAATTAGGGCTTTTCACAGAAGAGGAATTTTTCAATGATCCCAAGCCTGGATTGATCTCCTCCCCAAAATCAAAGTTAGGGATCAAATTCAAAGCATTTGGTTCGACAGAACTCTAGAAAACAAAAACCCTAATCTGCTCCTGAACCAGCACTGTAGGATTTCAGGTCCAAATCCAGATTCGACATCTTGACCTGGTAAGATTGAAATCTTTTGTATTTCCATTTGAGGTTCTCAATTAAGATGTCTCATCATACGAAGCTTGATGAAAAGCTTGAGGGAGCTGATAACTTCCGAGCTTAAGTATAGGATCTCCCTGGTCCTGGAAGAAAATGAGTTGGAATCGTATATCAATGAGGAGATTCCAGTTCTAGAGGGAGATGAGGCTAAGGACTTACATAAGAAGAAATTGGTTATGGAAAAGAGAATCATTGCTGATTCAATCAAGGATCACCTCATACCACAGGTGTCCTCCTTAAAGAAACCTAAGGCTATGTTTGATGCCCTAACCAAATTGTTTGAAGGGAAGAACATAAACCGGAAGATGACTCTGAGAAACCAACTGAAGAATGTAAAGATCCAGAATGCTGAGACCATCCAGTATTAATTTACAAGGGTCTCTAAGATCAAGGAACAACTGGAAGCGGTAGATGAAGAAGTAGAGAATGCAGAGGTTGTGATGACCACCTTGAATGGTCTCCCTATATTATGGGACTCCTTTATTCAAGGGATATGTGCTAGAAAGAAGTTAATCAAGTTCAATAGACTGTGGGAAGAATGCTCTCAAGAAGAAGCTCGGATAACAGCTCGAGAAGAAAAGATAGGAAGTGAAGATCAATCTCTCACAGTACACTCCAAGAAAACCAAAAGAAGTTCTCATCACTGTAGAGGTAAGCATTTCTCTAAAAATAACTCTAGAAAAGACATGTCTAGAATAAGATGCTATACATGTGATGAAGTAGGACACTTTGCAAGGGATTGTACTAAAAGACGGAATAAGAAAAAGAGCAACAAGAGAAGACATCATGCTCATGCTGCAGAGGATGATGAACCATCCAAGAAGAGAACCAGATATGAAAGTGAAGACTCTTCTAGTGAAGAGGAATATGTCTTGATTTCTTCTCTCATGGGAAACATCACACATGGAAGCAATGATTGGCTTATAGACAGTGGGGCTTCCAAACATATGATAGGATTCAAAGAGTCCTTTGTAAAACTTTCAGAACATGAATCACCTCACAAGGTGAAGCTTGGAGATGACTATCAATATCCAATAAAAGGTAGTGGGGAATCCTCCTATAAACTAGACTCTGGAAAGTCTATGAAGATGGAAGATATATTGTTTGTACCAGGTCTCAAGAATAACCTTCTCTCCATATCTGCATTAGATGCAAAAGGAATGAGGGTTGCATTTATAGATGGTCAAGTCATCATGGGGCCAAAAGGAAAGACTATCGATGATGCGATAGTGATTGGAGAACAAGAAGGAGGATTGTACAAATTAAAAGGCCATCTAGAACAAGCCTTGTTCCATGACACAGTTGAGCCAAATGAGATTTGGCATAGAAGGCTTGCACATGTGCATTACAGAGCACTACCACTGGCAAGCAAAGCTATTGAAGGTCTTCCAGAAATTCAAGCAAAACATGATGGGGTCTACAAAGGATGTGTGAAAGGAAAGAATACAAAGAAGACATTTCCAAGTAGCGAAAGCAAAGAAAAAGGAATCTTGGAAATCATCCACTCCGATGTATGCGGTCCTATGTCATCAAGCTCACTAAGCGGGTATGTATATTATGTTTCTTTTATTGATGAATTTTCTAGGAAGACATGGATTTACTTCATGAAGAACAAAGATGAAGTATTCAACAAGTTCAAGGAATTCAAAGCCTGGATCAAGAATCACACTGAAAAGAAGATCAAGACTTTTCGATCAGATAATGGTGGAGAATTCACTTTGAATGAATTCAAAGAGCTATGTAAAGACTTAGGGATTAAGAGGGAGTTGTCCACTCCTTATAATCCACAACAGAATGGGATTGCAGAAAAGGAAGAATAGAACTATCATGGAAGCTGCAAGAGCAATGCTTCATGATCAAGATATTCCTATACATATTTGGGTGGAAGCTTCCAGAACAACGGTGTATGTACAGAACCGTACTCCACACAGAGTACTCAAGAACAAGACTACTGAAGAAGTCTTCTTCGGCAAGAAACCAGAAGTCATCCATTTCAGAATATTCGGCTATCCAGCATACATACACATTCCAAAAGAGAAGAGGACTAAATTAGATCCTTCAGGAAAGAAGGGTATATTTGTGGGAGACTCTGAAAGCTCGAAGGATTATAGAATATACTTCCCAAGATTCAAGAAGATTGACATCAGCAGGGATGTGACATTTGATGAACATTCAGCTTACAACAAATCTAGAAAGAGACCTGCTGAAGTTCCTAAAGAACCGGAAGCACCCAGAATTCATGATACAACCATGAATGAAGAAACTCAAGAAGAAGTTCGAGAATTTGAAGAAACACAAAGACATATAGATCCACCTCCAGAAAAGAATCCTCATAAGAGGAAACCTGCTTGGGTACAAGAAGTTATCCAAGGTGCAGAAAGATATGGGGCTCTAGAAGAGAATCATAGGTAAATAAAGAGGACCAGATCCTACTCCAGGTATGTAGCACTACTATGTGATTTCATTGATAAAGAACCTTCCAATTATGAAGAAGCGGCAGAACGAAAAGAATGGAAGGATGCTATGATTGAAGAGTATCAATCAATCATGAAGAATGATGTTTGGGATGTTGGCCCAAGACCAAAAGGGAAGTCAATTGTAACTTCCAAATGGATCTGCAAGATCAAGCATGTTGTAGACGGTAGCATAGAGAAATATAAGGCAAGATTTGTTGCTCGGGGTTTCTCCCAGAAAGAAGGAATAGACTATGAAGAAACCTTTGCACCTGTAGCCAGATTCACTTCCATCATATCAGTACTTGCTCTGGCTACAGTGATGAAATGGAAGATACACCAAATGGATTTCAAGACTGCTTTCTTGAATGGTGTAGTGGAAGAGGAAGTGTATGTAGAGTATCCCCTCGGTTTTGAGACACATGACAGGGAGTCTCATGTGTGTAGATTGAAAAAATCCCTGTACGGTTTGAAGCAGGCACCTAGGACATGGTACGACAGAATTGACAGCTTTCTATCCAGTTTGGGCTTTACCAAGAGTAAAGCAGATTCCAACCTTTACTACAAGGTTGAAGATGGAAACCCAGTGATGCTCCTACTGTATGTAGATGATCTATTTGTCACAGGTATGGATGGGTTGATTGCTGATACGAAGAGAAAGATTGCTGTCGAGTTTGAAATGAAGGACTTGGGTATGATGCATTATTTTCTAGGTATTGAGGTGTGGCAAAGTGCAGATGGAATATCCCTTGGAACAGGGAAGTATATAGTAGATATCCCAAAGAGGTTTGGGATGATGGACTGCAAGGCTATGGCCACACCTATGGAATCGAACCTGAAGCTATTGAGTGATGCTTCATCGGAAGTGGTTGATTCCACGATGTATCATCAGATGATTAGGTCCTTGATGTACCTGAAAAACACAAGACCATATATCTGCTTTACTGTGAACACCTTGAGCTAGTTCCTGAAAGATCCGAGACATGTTCACTTGACTATTGCAAAGCATATTCTGAGGTACTTGAGGGGTACAATTGATTATGGGCTCAAGTACGAGGAGAATCAAAAGATTAACCTAGAGGGTTATGTTGATTCAGATTGGGCAGGCAGTGCCATCGATAGGAAGAGCACTTCAGGATGTTGTTTTAGTATGGGATCAGGTGTGATCTCTTGGTTTAGCAGGAAGCAATCCTGTGTGGCACTAAGTACAGATGAAGCAGAGTATGTCGCGGCTTTTTTAGTTAGTTGTGAGGCAGTATGGTTGAGGAAGCTACTATCTGATTTATTTGATTTCCATATGGATGCTACTTGTATACATTGTGACAACCAGAGTTGTGTGAAGTTGTCAGAGAATCCAGTGTTCCATGACAAGTCGAAGCATATCAAGATCAAGTATCACTATATCAGGGATATGGTGCAGAGGGGAGCAGTGAAGCTCCAGCATGTTGCGATGGACAATCAAATAGTTGATGTGTTGATGAAGCCATTGGCTAGAGTGAAGTTTGAGTACTTCAAGGAGAAGCTTGGTGTTCTCCAGATCGAGGTCCCTTCCAAGGGGAAATGACAAGTCCGGAAGCCATTCTGACAAGTAGGTTACATGTAAGGGTTGAGCCATTCTATCATGGTGAGAGGATTGGTTCCTTCCATGTTAGATATGAGTGTTAAGCCATTCTGATATGACTATAGGATTGGTTCCTACATGATAAGATATAAGGGCTACTGCCATTCTGGGAATGGAGCTGCCTGGTGAGTTACCAGGAATACTTGGTCTTGGACTGAGGGCCTTTTTGAGATGATTGTAAGATGTAGTCTTACATGATCAGATGTGAGCGCATGGCCATTTTGATGTGATTGAAGGATTTGTTCCCACCTGATCAGATTTAAGGGCTGTTGCCATTCTGTCATGGTGAGAGGATTGCTTCCTTCCATGTCAGATGTGAGTGCTGGCCATTCTAATGAGTAGGCCAAATGTAAGGGCTACTACCATTCTCTGGGAGAATGGAGGCTCTTGGTCAATTACCAGGTAGCTCAGTCTGGGACTGGGGGCTATTCTGATGTGACTGTAGGATTGGTTCCTACAATATTAGATGTGAGTGCATGCCTTTCTAATGAGTAGGTCAAATGTAAGTGCTATGCCTTTTTGACGAGTAGGTCAGATGTGAGTGCTGGCCATTCTGACGAGTAGGTCAGATATAAGGGCTACCAAAGAACTACGAGGAGGTAGGAATACAACTAGCATGAAAAAGGGCTGGCTCTATACAACTTCCTATGACGAGAAGAATCATGAGATAGCACCTATGGTACTGATCCAGATCGAGTGATGATCCAGATCCAGCAGTGATAATCCAAATCGAGTGATGATCCAGATCCAGTTATGATGTCTTCGAGATGATCTATATCCAGTTATGATGTCTCTGAGATGATCCATATTGATTGATGATCTATATCTAGCAGTGATGATGACCTTGTGATGATCCAAATCGAGTGATGATCTAGATCGAGTGATGATGATCTAGATCCAGTGATAATCCAGATCCAGTGATGATGACCCTGTGATGATCCAGATCGAGTGATGATCCATATCTAGATGAAGATGACTTGAAGATGAATATGACAAGAACTTGACGATGACCAGATGATACAGAGAAGAAGACTTGTGCTGAAAAACTATCTCAAGAGAATACCTTCCTAGTTAAGAGGGAGTTTTGATGAATATGTAACTTTGGAATGTATTCACTTGTATTTCTTATGTATTGTAACCCGATGTTTATTCCGGGATGTATTTGTGATATACTTGAGTCATGTCATGCCCCGATGTTCCTATCAGGAGGATCTATAATGTAAACAAGTCATGTCAAGTTATTGTGGGTAACCCTCCTATTGTCTAAGGGTTAAAGTCCCCGCAGTTCTGAGGCACTAGGGTTATTAGACTCTCCTATAGAGGTCGGCCCTAGTAGGGTTTATTCATGTCAGGAATTAGTATAAATAGAGAGCGAGCCTCTCTATTTAGCACACACTCACTCACACTCAGTTGTAGCACATAGCTGAGGAAGAGAAAGACACTAGGGCAAGGAAGAAAGAGGTTACTGTTGTCGAGAGATCATCTTACTATTTTGAGGGTTTTACTTTTGGTGCTGATTCTATCTCTGAGGAAGTTGTGGGGTTTTCTCCATTTATGGTTTCCTCGAGGAAAAAAACTGTGTTCATTGTCTCTTATGTTTGATTGTTCTACTTGTTTTTCTCTCAATTAAAGATCTTAACATAATTCTATCTTGATTGATAAAAACTAACACAATTCTCTCTCACCTTCCACATGTAGCACCAAGTGACGGCCCCATTCTTTAGCCAATCAAACAATTGCTTGCACAAACATTTGCAGAACAAGATATTAGTGCAGAAGAGACGTGTCACATGCTCCAAAAACTTCATCTTGTACTGTGTAGCCGTCAATTATTTTCCCTAAATGTCCGTCAAAGTGTCTCCCTCCGTGTTTCTAATGACACTAATAAATCCCCTCCAACCCCCCCTTCATATTTGCATACATGCAAATACCCCTTTCTCTTGAACATCTAATACCCCTTTCTCTTGAACATCTAACCCTACTTGAAGCTGCTCGTTCTTGGTCTTTCTCTCCTAATAGGAAAAAAAATCCATGGAAACAAAACTTGCATCCTAAGATTGTTAGAGTCTATCCACAATTCATCTCCATTCCTCCCTTTGATTATTCATCTTTTGAACCGTTTTGTTGGAGCAAAATTCTATACAAACCTTTTCATCCCATCCCTCAGGATATTATAACAATAAATTTTGAAATTATTTCTCATTGGAATCATAGTAAAGGCACATATGTTGTGTTGCATGTTGAACGTTCACAAGAATAACCCTCTACACCTCTATTCGATGATTCAAAATCCACTGATATTACCTTTCCATTGTCCCATACCATGGATGAATGGGAACTTCTCTCTCAAATGCGACTAGGCAACAACATCGAAATTGATGACCTTGAAATGCTTGGACATCGTGATTTTGACAAAATTCACAATTGGACACATAACAATATAACTACCCACTTGCATGAGATAGCAACATCATTCATTGACCTCAATCGCTTGTCCACCCAACTACATGAAGACACCCTATCGTTGTCCATTCACTTGATTCCTTGTCTCCCACATAATGCATAGCCTTTGATCTTGTCATTTCCCATTTTAGAAACACTGCACTGGCTCAAAAAATCAAAATGGTGATTCAAGGTATTGTAGGCACTGAGAAATCTTACCTCATATCTTGCTTGAAATCTACACTGGAAACTGCAGCTGAACAAAGTACCTCCCCACTTCTTCTCCTTGCTCCAACTGATGTTGCTGCTTTTAACATACATGCATCTACCATACATTATGCTCTTCAAATACCCATTGGTGAAATGCACCCGCTTGAAGGCCAATCCCTTTCAAAACTTCAATAAGAACTCCGCCATATTCGATATATTCTCATAGATGAAATGAGCTTTATTGGACCAAAAATGTTAACTCAAGCTTTCCCCTGGAATTGTACAATCCCATTTGGTGGTTGTTCCATAATCCTTGTTGGTGACTTCGGACAATTGCCTCCTATAAAGGACATCCCCATGTATGCAGGCTCATTCATTGGATCATCTCTCTGGTGTACATTTGATACTTTTATCACACTGGGAACGATTTTTCAACAACAAGGAAATAGCCCTTCTCAAACTTCCTTTCGCCAACTCTTTCTAAACCTTCAAAATGAAACACCAACTATTGAAGACTGGGCACTCCTAATGACAAGAACAACCTCATACCTTTCAGATGTGGAAACCTATTCTTTTCAACAATATATCCACTTGTATCACACCAATAGCTCTGTTGCACTGCACAACAAACACATGATGAAACAACTTAATATGCCAACTGCACATTGCTTTGTAGAACAAAGGAACAAACATGCCCATGGATCCATTGATGACGAGCAGTTGCCATTAAAGGTCCTTCTTTCTATTGGTCAACAAGTCATGTTAATTACTAATTTATGGTTTCAAGTAGGACTTGTTAACGGCTCACTTGGAAAAGTCATTAACATTATCTACAAATCCGATGAACAACCTCCTAGCTTACCATCTTTTGTTGTTGTCGAATTCCTCTATTACAAAGGACCCTTATGGGATGCTTCTAATCCTACTTATGTTCCAATATCTCCTATAACAAGGGGATCCCATAGGCAAATACCACTTCGTATGGCATGGGTTTTAACAATTCATAAAGCCCAAGGTATGACCCTACAAAATGTTACAATATATATTGGAAACATTGATAGACAAGGGCTTACATTCACTGCAATATCAAGAGTTACATCTCTTTCAGGCCTTCTCATTTCTCCACCTTTCTCTTTTTCCAAAAATTCTCAAATGCAAGACAATCTATTTTTCCAATGTAGGAAACAAGAGGAAAGCTTACTTGCTTCAAAGTCTTTAAAACCAAATTATGATTGAATATTCTCATTGTTTTCTCTATAGATGTATTGTTTTTATTTGGTCACTTGTTGATGTAAGAGATCTGCTTTTGTTTCAAGAAACATCCAAGAAAATAATTGCATTCTAAACTAAACTATATTAGGAAACTGAGACACTCATTGTGAAATTTTTTAAGTAGGACAATTTTTATATATAAGGAAATAATTACTCAACGTATAAAAACTTTAGATCAAATCTTATTTCCTTAGATGAACTTTAAATAAAAATCAACAATAAAATTGCAATGCTTTATTCAAACTATTATATGAATAGAAAACTATCTTATGAAGTGATACTAATTGAGAAATTAGTATTAGGAATCGATAACCATTCATGAGTTGCAGTAAAAGAGTATGTAAATTAAATAAATACATTTTTTCAATGTACATTTCATATGTCAAGCTTGTAATGCAAAATCAGTATATAAATCAACACATGTAATACATCAACAACCTATGATCAGTATAGCACAAATATAGAGGAATAACTCAAAATTGATTAAACAAATTTAATAAATAACCATAGAACATAACATGAGTAATAGTGTTAGTTTATTCAATTGCAAAACATTGCAATCTTTCCAAAACTACAAATATTTCCTGATATGTCTTTCATTGTCCTTCTTTAGTAGTGGTCAATTAAAAATTGTTGTTTAGGGTTTGCATCATCAACTTCCCACTTGACCAGGTCGATATATGGCATGAAACCAAGTTTGGATAATTGAAAAAGACATAGGTAAAAGGGTTCCATTTCTTAACATACAAATATGTAGGCTAACATTAGTCTCCACAAATCATACCAATTTAGAGGCCAAAATCTCTGCCAAATTTAGAGGCAGACCGATCAAAAGAACGTAGAGCGATTTTAAAATAAGGATGGACTTAGCGGAGGAAGAAGTTATGCGGAAAGAATACGAACAGATAGAATAAATCCTGAAACACCAAACGACTTTAACAAAACTGAATTTTTCCGGTTTTCGATACCCAGAGGTTGGAAATTGGAAATAGTAACTTCGACATTTCTTTATTTGAAAAGACAAAACTTTCGAGATCCAAAATGTCAGAAATCGAAGATCGGGGAATAAAAAATCAGAACACAGGGTTTTCCTTCTTGGAAAACATAGGATTTCCAGAATCCAAAATGTCAGAAATCAGAAATCAAAAAGCAAACTTCAACATACCTCCAAAAAAGGGATTTCTGCTTCCAAAAACGGAAATCGGGGAATCATAAACTTCATAAAAACGTTTGAAAATATATAACCAAGTTTCTGAAAGCCAAAAAAAAAGGTTTATTGAAATTTTTTATCCAAAACACACAAAAAACAACATGAAATTACAACTTGATAATTACCCTAAGTGATGATGGTCCAGACAAGATATTCAATGTGGGTCCCTATTTTGATGATTCAAAATGGGTATCTGGTCTAGGTAGCAACAGCGCAGAACACAGAAATCGGAAGCTACAAGTTCTTAATAATTTTTTTTGTAGTTATGACTTCTGCTTTCCTCTGTGCGGAATGCGGAAATTGGAAAAGTCTTTGTCTCATAGGGTTATATTAGAAATAGCTTTAATTTTCCTTTTCTGTTGGGATTTCTGTAAGATCTTTTGTTTTCTCTTTGCCACCAATTTTTATGGTAAATCTAGGTCTCTGGTTGAAGCTTATCTCTAATTTCCTGATTTTGGCTTTCGAAAAATTCTTATTAAACATTCTTTTGAAATAAATGAACAATAAATGCATTTAGTCATCTTGATGTCGGATCATCTTTAAAATTCATATTTATTAACATAAATCATTGTTATTGGATCTTTAAATAAATTTCATAGACCCAAATAAAGCTATTTACATATATTGGATCTTTAAAATTTAAGTTTATTAACATAAATAGTATATTTAGACATATTAGATCTTTAAACTTCATATTTTTTTTGTAAGTCTGCATTGGTATTAATCAACTATACAAAAAAGTACAGAATATGGAGAATTTTGGTCAAGGGAGAGGGGTGGTCTAACAACCACCCCGATCCGTCAAAAGCACAAAATTCTACAACATTAGTGTAAAGAGCATAAAAACCATATAACAAATGGACACTGTTGCCTAGGTAAAGTTTAAACAAAATCACAGAGATATTCAAAACTGCCACAATAACCCATGTGATATATGGGGGGATATGTACAAAATTACTATGTAGGAATGTTTATGAAGAGACCTTGAAAACTAAAAACCAACATAACTTAGAAGTAAACAAAAGGAAGCGATATAGAGAGAAACAAAACATAAACAAGCTCATGGGTTAGCATCGTTGGTAGTGAAAGCCCGGTCCTGCATGTCATGTGTTTCCTCAATGATAGGATAGGGCCCAAAGAGTTCCCCGTCTGAAGATGGTACACTTGGCTTCACCAGGAGGGGAGCCATTTTTCCCATAGAAGCATCAGATTCACGAACTCATTTGGAAATCTAGGTAATGGTGGTCAGAATCAAAAGAGGAACCGTAGATGCAGGAGGCATGGTAGGAGGCAGGCCGACATTCATTGAACCAGATGGATCCATAGAGACACTGCTGCTACCCCCATCGCCCAAGGATTCAAGTCCCATGGTTAATTTTTCTAGATGGCCATGACATCTTTGTGGGTGATGACCAAATCTAATTCCACAATTTTGGCCTTAGCCTGTGAATTGAACTCCGAGTACGGTTCCATGTGGCTATCATTTCTTCCATTAGCGATCCCATAATGTTTTTCACGATCCAATAGTGGTTGGGGCTGCCATCATTAATATCACGAGCAAGGTTTTTGTTTACCAGCCTGGTTTCATAGTCATCTATTATGGAGCGAACCTGCGGAGAAATCTCATTGGCATAACCATCTACCTTTGTTAGGTGTGCCCCCCATTGTGCACGATTGCGACCACTCCCATCACAGCGAGACGTGCCATGATGCTTAGACATAGTATGATGCTTCAGATGCAGAACAAATCCCAGCAAAGGCAAACGGGACAATTTTTGCAACAAAATCTGGGAATAACAAGAGTTCCCCTAGATCAGATAATAGTGGAACAACCCAAACCAGAAAAGAAGGATAATAAACAAAAGCCAGACCCAAGCACTTAGCCAAGAAATATCCCATCAAAATGAGGGAGAAAGCTTCATGAACACGCTAAAACCAACAGGAGGCATGACAACCATTAATGGAGAGAAAATATTGTTGTACCACTTCCAGTCACTGACCAAGCGAAATTGCACTATAACCAGTAAACAAAATGACCGTCAGGTCAAATCCTGCCTTAGGTGAGTAGTGACGATGTCCTCCATTGAAACTGATACATGTTGACAGAGCTTTGTTAAGAGGGACTAATTAATGCGGTCTCGGAGGAAATGGAAGGGGAGAAAGAGGATTAGTCGTCATTGTTCATGATGGATGTGACTACCGAATCAGTTGTGATCCCAACATTAAAACTCAACCGATGACCAACTTGTCTAGCCTTGAGAGAAATACCCGCTTCATTAATTCATAATGAGTGTAGGATAGGTGGCAATGTGATGGGATGACAAGTAGAGTGTGGTTCTGCCACAATAGCTCTGTCTATTCCATCCTTTCCAAATTGACTCTCATTATTCGCATCCGAGGTTAAACTTCAAATTTATTAATAGAAATAATTGTTATTATTCAATCTATAAACTTCATATACAATGCTCAAGAAAAATATAAATCCAATACAATTACAAAAAATTGTTTCTTAGAAAATTTACTTTATAAATAAAAAATTATTATTCTTTAAAATGATTAAATTTTAAATGACTTTTTAACTCATTTCTCTAAATAAAATAAAGTCATATAATTTCCAATATATATAAACAAATTAAAAACACATTATATATATTATAATTATTTTTAGTTTATAATATTTATAAATTTTAGTTTATTAATAAGCCTTGAAATTGATATGATTTGTCGGAAGAAGAAAAATAACTGAAGAGAAAATGCAATTATTGCAAATTTTAAACAATATTTTAATAAAAATACGAAAAATATGCAATACGGAATCTGTTTAAATATTAAATGATATATTTAAAAATAATCTATAAACTAGGTAATATAATGAAGAAGAAAAAATGATCACAATTAATGATGAAAAAATTTATTGCAAACAAATTTATGAATTAAACATACTTATTCATGCTTCTCGACTTCCTCTTTCCGCAATGCGAAACAAAGAAATCGGAAGTTACACGTTCGTAGTAAAATTTTATGTATTCTCGATTTCCCCTTTTTGCATTTCCGCCCTTTAGGGTGGAAGTCGGGAATCGAAAACTTAATTTTCGACTTTAGCCTTTTCTCCAATTCCGACTTCCGATTTCCGAAGTTACTTTGAGGATAAATGGAAAAATATTGAAAAATAACTGATTCCTAACTAACTGTTTAAGGACACTTAAACACTAAATTGGTACGATTTGCAGGAAGAAAAAAAATAACCAGAGAGAAAATGCAATTTTCAAAAAATATTTTAATAAAAAATATGAAAATCTACAATATAGAATCTATTTAAATATTAGATTATATATTTAAAAATTAATCTATAAACAATGTAATATAACGAAGAAGAAAAAATGATTACAATTAAGAATGAAAAAATTATTGCAAACAAATTTACGAATTAAACATACATATTCATGATTCCTGACTTCCACTTTCTGCAGTGTGGAACACAGAATTGGAAGTTACAATATCGTAATAAAAATTTATGTACTCTCGATTTTTTCATTTCGCATTTCCATCCGTTAGTTCGGAACTCAGGAATAAGAGAACTTAACTTTCAACTTTAGCCTTTTCTGCAATTCTAACTTCCACTTTCTGACGTCGTACTTCGGAAATCGAAAGTTACTTTGAGGATAAACTGAAAAAAATTGAAAAATAGTTGACTCCTAGCTAACTATGTAAGGACACTTAAACACAATGATTCATGATATCAAGATAAAACTATTGTAGGATATAACAGATGAAAGAAAACTACCAATTAATGTGCAAACATGCAAATCAAGATTACTTCTTTCAACTTACTTTAGACCAACTTAACAAATAAAATTGCAAATAAAAATGTCCAAAGTGTTAAAGATACAAAAATTGCAAAGAACAATGTTTCTTGGACTTACACAATAAGTCCAAGAAACTTTGTTCTTTGCAATTTGTGCAAAGAGGTTGGCAAGATAAGATTTTGGGTCATGCATCCTCTAGGGTGCCTCTCCCAAATTCATGATAGAAATTTTGTTGCCCAACACGGCTGCATGGGTAGAATTATGAAGTACAAGGCAGTCCAAATAACACAATGTCTATCCCTTTTTAAATAAGATTACAAACTTACAAGAAAAGAGAATATTCCCAAAACGTGGGATTACATAATCAAATAGTTTCTATGTTTTTCCAAGGCCAGAACGCCACTTGGAAAATAGGTCCACAATGTGATCGACTTCCTGAAAATGAGCATTCCTCAACTGAATTTCGGTCTTCAAAATTTGGGAGGAAATCTCCCCCTTTCTGATTTTATTCCATTCTTTAATGAACAGTTGTATCTCAGCTATCAAAGCATGTGGAGCTTCGATTCATTTCTCGATTTCTTGCACTGTGAGCTGACTGATTTGTTGGATCAACTCTTTGGTATCATCAAACTACTTTTCCACTTATTCCAAATGAAGTTTAGGCAAAGGTTCCCGACTGACAGGATCTAGAACATGTAAACTCAAATAGGTTAGCAAATTCTTTGAATTTGACCACATGTGTTCACAAACTGTTTGTTTTGCATTTATTAGAGCTTCAACTGAATAACAGATACCCTCCCATGTCTCAATGGCAACTTCAGTTGTTTTGACCTGTAACTTGTCTAAGATTAGCAAGCCATGAGGTATTTCCTTAATATGCTTTTTCCAACCTATTACTTGCTCTAAAGCAGTGGATGTTTCTCTCATCCGATCATGGTGATCTTCAAGAGTTTTAGAATGCTTGGTAAACTTGTCCAACAACCCTTGCATCTCATCAAAACAAGTATACAAATCTATCACAGCCTGTTGGAATTATTGGTGTACTTTACAGAGTACCTGTTTGAAATCCTTAGGTGTCAGATCTAGAAAAGAGGAGGATTTTGAGGCTAGATGGGCATCTTTCAGCTCTTGATTGATGAGAGAAATTTTCTTTACTTGTTGATGATTTAGAATGTCTACATTCCCAAGATGGTGCTTGAGTTGTTCAGCTTTGTTTTTCCATTGTTGTACTTTGTCTTCATGTTCTCGTTTCAACTTGTCGATTTCTTGTTCATGCCTCTATTTTTCTTCTGCTAAGTCTTGTTTGGCCTTCTGCAATTCCTTCTCTTTTTCACCAAGAGCCAAACTTAATTATGAAACTGAGTCAAAATTATCTCCAGTGAAAACTCCCATGGAAGTTATTGTGTCCATTTCCCCTTACTGGATATCACTTGTGTCTTCCTTTCAAATGACTTGACCAAGGGCAGGCGCATGTTTGGTTGAGATTTCTCTGGCTTTATTGGCTCCCCTTTTAACCACAGCTTTATCCCTTTTACTCCAATAATATTTTTCCATGGATACCACTGTATCTTCTAAAAAATATGCCATGACTTCTAATGATGAAATGGTCTGGTGCTCGATGGTAACCAGGGGACCACTTTGGGTTTGGTTTAAAGGAATGTCTTTGTTGAGGGGGGGAATATTCATAGGAGTAGAATAAGAGGTAAAGGTGAGTGATGTAAAAGAATCAGATATAGGAAAATCCTCCTTTTGAGGAAGATTCATAGAGGCAGAAGGAATGTCCTCCTAAAAAAATAGGGGAATTGGAGATGTAGTGATAGGGTGAGGTGGTGAAAGGGAAGTGGGAGAAGTGTGAATAGGTGAGTTAACTGAAATGATGGGCATGCTAGTAGTAGCTCCCATTGTTGATGAGAAATTTACCTCAGAAAAAGAATGCTGGGAAGATGATGAACCTAACATACTGGGAAAGCTATGGATATTGGGGATGGATGACAGAAGGGTAGTCATAATAGCCTCAGGGTCTTCTTTCATGTCTAGATCATGAATGTCAATCTGAGCTGAAGACAAAGAGATTAAATTTTGTTCAGAAGGTTCTTGCACAAGTGTCTTCTCTTTCTTTCCAATTAGGATCGAAGGCATGGGATTTTATTTTGTGGGTGCTTCTAGCAGTTGATCCTATTCAGAACCTACTTCAATCTTCTGTATTTTAGGTTGTACTTCAGTCATATCTTCCTGAGTTTGCAGTTGGGACCCGACATTTTCAAATTTTTTTGAGTTCTGCCCCTTTCTGCAGTGTATCTTCCATTGTGGTTAGAGAGGGGCTAGATGGGCCTTCAAGGAAACCTTTTACCTTGTCCTTGGGTTGAGTAGCAAGAGCAGCAACATAGCTTGTCACATGTTCTCTTACTTCTTCTTCTGTCTTCTCCTTTTGAAAATCTTGTTTTATTTTGAGTTTATCTCCTCTTTCTTGGAGATTTCTTATCTTAAGATACTTTTGATACTGGTACAGATGGGACTCGGTGTCTGGGTCAGTGATTTTACCCATTGTCTCCTGAAAATTGGTAGCTCCTCATAACATGGAATCATTGGGATCATTTTCATGAACGTATTGAAATTTGACATGCTCATGAGCAAAGATAATAGCCAAATATGCCACTAGGTTATGCATGATTTGGATGCCTCCCCCAAGTTCATAATAGAAATATCCTTTCCTAGAAAGGACACATGAACAATATTTTGTAGCATAAGGTTGCCAAGATTCATAGGAAATTTGGGCTAGGCCTTCTTCTTATATTTGGTCAACTTTGGGAAACCCCATCAATGACAGTTTGATAGGTGAATTCTTGAAGAACCATTCGGTCCAGAACTATTCTAGGAAGCAAGTGGACTATATTGCTGCCCCAAATCATTATGTAAGAGAAATATTCTCCTACATACCAGTCACCATACACTGAAATGAGTTCCCTAGCGGTTTGAGAGAATGCAGGAGCATCAACTTTGAAAATTTTGAAGTACATTGAACCGAGAAATAGGTCACAGAGATCATAAGCCCGAGGGATGAAATTGTCATCCCACACATCAGCGCAATATATATGAACGGGTGGAGATTTGTCACTCCAATTCCAATTTAGGGCCGAGAAAGAAGAAGAGTGCAGAATGTATCCATTACGAACCCTCACATGTAGAGATATGGTTTCTGGTTGGCCAAGGTTTTTTGATATTTTTCAACCTCTTCCCATAAATTGTAGGACAAAGTTTGTGCCCAGTTGAAGGAGTCACCTGTAAGCAGGTTATGGTTTTCCATAGGGACCCATTGCGCTTTGAATGAGGAACAATTTGGTAATCCATATAACCTGTAAAACATGGTGGCCAACAATGAGAAGGGATATCTGAACCAAGAAATTGGATATCCCGAAAGTGAAACCGGGATGATTAGTGTTGGGTCTTCTAATCAAGATTTCACCACTTCTTTGTAATTGAATTTGGCAAGGGTTTCGTTGAGAAATTTCGACGAGAGAAGATGCTTAGGGGTTGCCAAAGCATAAAATCTAGAAAACACATCTGGATGGAACAAAGAAATAGGGACATTATTGATATCGTGAAACATTCACTGCTTAGGGTCGACATGGTCCAATGCCCACTTAATAGGGTTTGTGTAAGGAAAAAATGGAGGTCTGGAAGAAACACAATGGAGCTGAGAATTGCGTATCTAGAGGTAGGCAGGTTCATCATGAGCAACAGAGGAAAAGTCATCATTGTCAAAAATAGCATAAATTTTGGACTAGTCCAGACTCTGAGGTGTCAGACACATGCCCACTGGTGTGAGTGAAAACACTGGCATTGGGATATTTGTTTTTTTTCTCTTGAAGAGCCATTTTAGATATGGTATTCCTGGTTGTGGTAGATCCCTTCTCTGATTGAATTTTAGAAACCATGTCTAAAAACGACGTGAGTTAAAATTTGCCAGAAAAAACGGTCAGGGGGTGAAAAATTACAGGTGGAAACACTAAGAAGGTCACGAGTCTGGGCGCTGGGACACAGAGGAAATGCACAGTGAAAAAACCCTGAACATAGTGAAAAATCATGAGTAACAATGTTAAAAATTAATCATAAGTTCGAATCTTTAAAAACCCAACTCAAACGGCCAAAACAATATGGACCATAGATTTCATATGGATAGACGGGCAAGATCAAGGTGGCAGGATAGGATATAATATTTGGAAAGATTTACTTTTTGTGGTTTTAGATTTCCGATTTGTGAAATTGGGAATCAGAGACCGAGAAACAAACATTCATTCGAAAAATCTGTGGTGTTTTTGGTTTTCGAGATCCAGAATATCGAAAATCGGGAATCGGGAAAGCATACAAAATTGTTAACTAGAAATGACAATTTCGGTTTCCAAGATTCGATGTATCAGAAATAGGAAATCGGGAAATAAACCTTCAATTTTATCTAAAGTGAAACTTCCGGTTTCCAATACTCGAAAATTGGGAAAGTAGATAAATCATAAATCGAAAGAAATATTGTCGATATCTGATATGCGAAAAGTCAAAAATCGAAAATCGAGGAAACACCAAACGACTTTAACAAAACCAAAGTTTTTCGGTTTCCATAAATCACAAAGTAAATATTCGACCAACAAACTTGTGACTTTTTCGATTTCCTCAAGCCGAAAAGCAATATTGCCGACTTCCGCGATCTAAAATCGGAAATCATGAATATCATAAAACCCTTCAAACCCAGATATCGACAATCAGAATTCAAGAAAGGAACATTTCCTTATTGAAAATTATAGGACTTCTGAGATCCCAACAATGGAAATCGTAAAGCGTAAAACAAACTTCAATGAACCTCCAAAAAATGGATTTCTGCTTCCCAATTTTGGAAAGCAGAAATCGTAGTCAAGAAATACAGGGTCGAAAACAAGTTAAAGTTTATTCCGAAAGACAATAAATCCAAACAAAAAAGGGTCATTAAGGAAATTTGTTATTAATGTATTTAGTCATGAATGTCTTGAGGTAAAATATCAGTTGTAAGTCGAGTTAGTAGTACACATATAAGTATTACTAAAATGTAATTTCTAGTCTCCCAAGGTAAGTCAGAAAGGTTTAGTTGTGGAAAGACTCATATTTTTACCCTCTCGGCATTCCTTTGCACCTCTTGGTGCAAATGCTAGTTTTGATTTTTAGGAGACTATAATCAACACCGACCTGACCAAGGTCTCCTATCGAAAAATGGTTATTGTCTATTTTTTTTCAGCGTAGTTATTGGAGATTGAATAATCACAAGCTAACGAACTAGTTAGAATTATATGGATGGTGGTGCATGGGAGAAAATGGTGACGTTTATGATGATGACTATGTTTATGATGATCTCATTATAAGATGATAATGATGAAAATTGATGCTGACATTCCCAATAAGACACCAAATATCTTTTACGAAAATCATTTAATTAATATGTGGTTAGATGCATTTCTCATCATCATAATGATCATAACGGTTATAATCATGACATTGATTATGGTGATATACACAGATGACAATGATGATGACTATGGTGATAATTTTGATGTCTAGGATAGTGGTGATGATGATGAAAATGAGGATCATGAAAATTACTAATTGTAAAGACCCATTGATCTAGTTAGGTGAGGGGAAACATCCTTTACGAAATCCATATAAGTAGGACGCCTTGCTCATCATCACAATGTTGATAACTTGAATGACTATCATAATGACATATGGTGATTGTGATAATGATGATGATGTTGATGATGATTTCAATGTCCATGATGGCATTGATGATGATTTGATTATAAGATGATGATGATGACAATGAGAATTATGTCAATGATGATGTTGATGATGAAAACAATGATGACGATGACAAGGATGATGATGATGATGATGAAAATGAGTATCATCAAAATTACTAAATATTAAGACCCATTCTAGTTAGTCGAGGGAAAAGATCCTTTACATAATTCTTGTAAGGTAGTAGGATTCCTTGTTCATCATCACAATGTTGATGACAATGACTATCATGATGATATATCACAGTGATAATGATGACGACAATGATGTTAATGTTAATGTGTATGATGTTGACGATGATGATTTGGACATTTATGATCATGAAAAAGATGTTTCACTTGATAGTTTTATTTTTCTTGTCCACTAGTTGACCAATCACTAAAAGGTATTGGCCATGGATGCACAGGTTCCTAAACTTCAAATTTGAGTAAATTATAAGGAGATAAGTTGAAAATACAAGGAAAAAAACCGTTTTGTTTCTTTTCCTCCAAAATTCATAACTCTTACTTTATTATTTTAACTAGTATTTCATTAATTTCCTTAGGAATCCTGTTTTAGACCTCAATTTTCCCCTAATTTTGAAGTATTCACCAAGCTTCAACTCCAACTTCAAATCATATATCCAAAACATGTACGTGTGCTTAGGTTCAATTCTAGTTTTCTAATTGGTTTTCACAATGAAGCAGCTATGTTTAGGAACCACCCTAAACCAATCCTTTTGTCCTTTCACTATCCATCAAATGAAAAATTTTCAAGAAACCTATATTTCACCTTGTGTAACCCTAAACCTAAATATTTTCATTCCCAAACCCTCATTATTTCTCATCATTAAACTTCCTATCCCTAGCCCTCACCATAATTATGTCCTTCATGATTATGCCACTATCACAAAACCCAAACATGTGATGTTTCTAAATGTAGATTCTTACAATGACAAGCCAAATCCAAAAAATTATTTTTCATATAATAAAATTAATGACTTTTTCACAATCCTCTCCTCTAGGAAACCTTAATCTCCCCCTGAATTTTTTTATCTTAACAACTCTACTACCATCTACCCATCCTTAGTATTGATGACCCATGGCCATTCCCAATTGGCTCCAATTCTCCCTTGTACTCACAACTACCAAATCAAAACCCAATTATCAAGTATGATCCTTGACAATAGAAACCAAAAGAATCTCATATATCAACCTTCGTCAATCACCTACAACTTCTTGCAACTACACACTATTCAACTTATCAAATAGACCAAGTCCAACAAGACAAGCCACATATTTTTATTAAAAAATATCATGCTATATTTTTTTCCAAAAAATGATTCTAGGGAACCTTAGATTGTGATGTATCTCCCCTTGAATGCTCAAATTTACTCCTTGAAATTCCCTATCAGCAGGAATGCAATGCCCTATATTATGATTGTAGAAATGCTTACCAACTTTTAAAAAATGACAAATATTTTTAACTTATTTATGATTCCATTCCTCTTCCTCACCCTGCTACCTCTTAGTAAGTTAGTCTCCACAAATATCTCTCTCACTCACTATTTTCCTTATACCCACCCTAAGTAAGTTCCCATTTCCATGATACTCCAGCCCCAATCTTAATTATTCCTTTCACACTCAACCAACATATATACCACTAAGTTCCATTAGAAACCTCATTCCTTGTGCATTTCATGTTCTCTACCCATTCCTTTTTCCCATAGACCTCTAGTTTTATCAACACATGTAATGTTAATGGTTTATGTTGGTCACTCTATATGCCAGTTAATTAAAACCATCATCCAGAATGCTCAATATAAATTGTCAACCCAAGGAAGTCTTTTTATTTCAAAGATAAATCACACTGTCTGTGCTTAAACACTAAGTAGTTGATGAGTAAATAAACTGCCCTTAAACTGCCCTACTTATCTATTTCGTCAAACTCCTCCCATAATCAAACTGATATAAACTACCTATCTAAGAATTCATAATTGCAATCACTTCCTACAACTTCAATCCAGCAATGGATGATTCATGAAATAAATATCTAGAATTACTTTTGTAGAAAGTTAAATCCTAATTTACCAGACTATATGCACATCCATTGTGACTAGCTAATCCAACCTTAATATAGGAATAATAAATAACGGGAATTGAATCAACAGCTCTAGACTACAGTCTACCTAAATTAGCAAACCTAAGAAAGACAAGTAATTGAAAGAAACTAAGGGAGAGCTTGACTGTTACAGCTAGCACACACATGCATAAAAGAAATTAACCTACACAGTCGACTGTCACACCACACTGCTACAGCTTAAAGGAAATGCAAGTACTGAGTATTCAAGGAAACACAACGATTAAACATGACTGTTGCAGCTACTGAAACAAATGTATACAATGTAACATCCACACCACACTACTAATTAACCAAACATCTAATTAACTCGATGATCTCTGTGGGAAGGCAGACCCAGCCTTCGAACAGAGACGCTGGAACTAACACAAGTTAAAACACAAAGATATGAAGAATCCTGCTCCTTGTATTAAAATGATGGAATGAAAGAACAGTCTTTGTTACATCTCACACAATAAAATATGATATTGTCCAACCCCTGGCTCTGAATATTTCCCTGTACTTATACATCAGCAATCGTAACCCACACCCACTAATATCAGGCAGCCATGAAGATCTATGATCTTCAGGCTGCCTTGTTACATGCGTTGTTACACTTGTGGGAGGAATTAAACAGAAGTAGGGAATATAGGAAATTCTGTTGCCCGAGCCAGTAAATGAATAACATAACCAATTCAAGAGAATCCCTGACGATTGCAGCTGACTTCAAGCAGTGGCACGCTGTTGTAGCTAAGTTTGTTGTAGCCATGTTTGTCGCAGCCTGCGTGAAATGGTGACCCTTGGTTGAATCCATGTGTAAATATGTAACTAGAAAGTCACAACTGATAGTGAATGCTCATATCATCATTGGACCACTCGGGATGCTACACCTGTACTCTCTCATGGCTTGCACTATCTTTGTGAAATCATAATGAGTTAGCATAATTCAAGAAGCAAAGTCCTTATTATAGCAATCATAAGCATTAATAAGATGAAACAATAATTAATCATACCTGTGAATATTCAGGGCTCAAGTGAGGAAAGAATGTTTGTTTGGTGCGCAAAATGGAATAAGACAAGACAAAGAGGGTATAAGGGATGTGGTTAAAAAAGGGCATTTTCGGACCCAAGATCTCCCCCCAACTGCTCTGTTGCATGTCCTCGTGCAACAACCTCCACTAGTCAGAATCAGAGTCTCGAACTGTGCCTCGCTCATGGAGAGATGAAAAGTTGTAGGAGGATTCAGGTGATTCCCTCCCATCTAGGTATCCATTATGGGCAACCCAATATTTCCAACACTGCCTTTCTTCTGCTTTTGTTAATGAAAAATATTCCCTGTATGGTTTTGTTGGCCACCAAATAAGCGGGAATTTGAATTTAAGTCCCAACCAATTAGCTCCACATTTCCTCATGCAATCGACGTACCCTTCAACCCTAAGGAGAGCCTATTTAAAATTATTGAAGCAATAAGGGTCCCTTTTCTTAATTGATGAAGGGGAAGCCTACCACCTATGCTTACTTCCCTCCAAAGCCAAATGTTGATGCCTGGAAATCTGGCTAAAACAAGTGGAGATGACTTGGTCTTGAAACTTGACCAACTGTTGAGTCTAGATGGGAGATTTAAGCCTATGTTCTTGCTGATTATGAACAAGGCGAGGGGATTGAGGTTCACACCGAATCCAGAGATTAGAGTGAGCCTCATTATGAGAAATGTTTTGAAATGAATCCTCCCATTACACATGGTTACTGACAAAAGAAGAAAAATCCCTTAGCTGGACATCACCTAGGTGAGGAGCAGGATTTGAATATCGATCCAAGGGGGAATCCATTTCATGTAAATAAAGCTCACACAAAATATTTTGCTCGGTGAAGCTACTTTTCATAAAGGTTTCCAAAAACTAGTCTAAAGATGCTACTTTGTAAGGTATCCCTTATTTTAGTGCCTTCATCTTAAACCAAGTGAAGTGTTCATATAAAAATACAGGATAAGAGGGATATAGAGCTCTGGAGCTCATCAATTCTCGGGAGAGAATGTAAAGTTGGTATTTCTCCTTTTGCATGGACTTGAACTTCTTCAAATCCTTCAATTCTTTCTGTACTTCTTCCCAACAAAAATTCTAGAATATTAGCTCTTCTTCCCATATTTCCCTCAATTCATTGATAGTATTCCTATGTTGAACAATGGGAATCATTCCTTTCTGATATCTATCCAACTCACTTTTCCATTTTTTTACTTATATTTTCAGTAGTGAGAGTTCTTCTATTAGACCTTGAATCCTTTCCTCTCTTGCATCCTTCTCCTCATTAGAATCTAAATTGAAAAATTCTTGGGAAGATTGTGTCCATACCTTATTACCCAATGTTTCAGTCTGATTGTTTTGGATCAGAAGTGAAACAACTTCCTCTTCTACCAGTGGTCCAACAAATTCTTCCTACTAGTGTAATTCTGCAATCAATTATGAGGTTGTTGGTTCTTGTGTAACAACACCTTCTTCCTGAAACCCCTTTTTGTCAACTCCAATAGCCAATGGTGAAGATGTTGGTTCTTGTGTGGCAACATCTTCCTGTGTTCCAATCTCAGCATCTTCTTGAGTCTCGGATGGAACTTCTTGATTCTCGGCTGTGGCTTCAACAAGGAGCTGCAAAGATGCTAGTTCTTGTGTAACAACTTCCTTCTCTTCCAGATCCTCTGGCAAATTGGGTTGCTCTTGAGTTAATTCCATCTCCCATGAGAGATGAGGCTAGTCCCTGAGTATTTCAATGTCCCTAGATAGATGAGACTGGTCCTCGAATGCTTCATTGTCCCCTGATGGCTGGGACTGCATCTGTTCATCTTCTCCTAATTCCACATGAGGAATTATGTCCACCTAAAGGTCAGTTGCCCCTAGCCAAATGAGAGTCTCAGCAAGGTTTTCTGAGGATGTTGGTTCTTGTGTGATAACATCCTGATCAACTTCAACATTTTCCTGTTGTTGAATTTCTCCCTCCACTAGTTCTGTGGCCTGAGATTAAACTGGGGTCATAGTAAAAACGCCTAGGTTCAGGTCAGGGATTGTCTCAACCTCAGGCTCACTCACTTCCAATTGAGTAGCAGCTTTAACAAACATTTCCAGGATTGTTGGTTCTTGTGTAAAAACACCCTATGGATGAGCATGAAATGGATCACATTCCCTTACCTCTACATTGGGGGTCCTTTCCACTTTTGGTTCTTCTTTATCCCTCAATTCTCCCGTAGATGTTCTTATCTCTTCTCCAACTACCTGTGTGGGTTTTTGCGCCACAAACACACATATTGTGACTTTGTATCCTAATTGTTTAAAAATTTCTCCACACGCAGGGCAAACTACTTTTTCTAATTCTTCACCTTCCTCAGCCGAAAGTGATCCTTCAATTGATCTGCAGCTTCTACCAGTGTGTGCAATCTCCTTTCCACCTATTTCTTGCATGTTTCCTTCCATCTTTCCACTTCCTTTCGAAGCACTTGCACCCCTTCCTTCAATAGACCATTTTCAAACAAAAGTCCCTCAATTTGAGGTTCCTCTACAATAGGTTCTTGTGAGGCAGCATTTTTCTTAGGTCTCAAGATTGGAAATTCAATGTTTGCTTCAATGTTTTCCCATCTTTCCCACCCTGCTTCTGCTGCTGTGAAAGATCTGGTTCTACTTGTTCTCACTGGCCTTGATGCTTGTACCTCCTCCTTTTATCTTATTCTCTTCCTTTGTGGTAGAGGGGCTTCCAATTTTGCAGCTGATGTAAAGGAATGTTTCTTATTTCAATATCTTCTTTGGTCTCTACCATCTCTATTTCCTCCTCAATAAGAGTTCCCATCCATTCTGGAGAAGATTCAATGGTGAAAACCTCTACATTTCCTTTTGTCATCATAGCTCCTACAGCTTAAGCTTCAACTACTCCAGCTTCAGCTTCTGCTGTCGGAGCTCTCAATTCCTCTATCCCCTCTTCTTGTTTATCTGATTTTGTCTCATCCTCTTCTTCCTAATTATATTATCCCTCCTCATCCTCTTCTTCCTGATTATCTAATTCTGCCTCATCTCCCCCCCCCCCCCCCCNAAGAGTGCAGGCACTTCAACTTCATGCTCTATTGGAACACCAGGCAAAAATACAGGTCCCTGGTTTATTTGAGGTTGGCCAGTAAACTGCTCCCAGGTTTGGTTTCTCTGAGCCAAGGCCCTTAAGATGAGTAGTTTGATCAGGCTGTGATGGGTGAGGAACGAGTATGGGTGTCTGGCCGATTTCACAAATCCCACCATATGATGCAAGTCTTTAAATAGATAAAATGGCATATTGAGTAAAGCCCTATGATGTAAATGAGATAGTAAAGGAAATTCAGAGAAATACATAGTTTGATATATATCTTCACACGTAATGTACTTCTTCAAGAATAATGCCACTTCATTCTAGGGGTGAGGCAATGATTGTAATGCTATCCCCCTCTTCGCTTGGTGGACTTGTTCACCGGCTAGTGGAAACTCCCACATTGCAGCAGCATTTCGGATTCTTCTTCCAAACCAGGCTCTTCCACTTTGAAGAAGACCCGTGACCTCTACTGCAATCTCCTTAGTAACTTCTATATGTAAACCCCTAACCTCTTAATGGGTTTCTGTGAGATTCAGAGCAAACTGCAGAACTGTTTCTCGGTGAAAACCACTTAATCATTGGAAAAAATCAGTCCAGCTAGTAGCTTCAAAGATAGCAAAAACCTCAGCATTTTTGTGCAATTCCTGCATGTTTGTAGGTTTGTGTTGGGCTGGGATACCCATGGTTATTTTCCTTCTGAATGCTGGTATCAGATCAACAATTTATAGGCCCAGTAATGGAGGTTACAACACAGGGTCATGCATAAACAACTGATGTTGGGGTTGGGAAAATTAGGAAAGTTAAGAAAGTCGTAAGCAGGGAATCATTAGTAAGATTTGGCCCCAAATTAGGAAAAATGTGACAGCCATAAGATAAGCTCGAGTACCCGTTAGATTGTGCGGATGGACAGTTAACGAAGCGTGGGTATAATGATAGGTATAAAAAGGTGGGCATGATTAATTTTGTCAAATCTACTTAATGCTTAATCATGTAAATAATCGAAACCGTACCTTAGCAATTATGCGATGATCCATGACTTCTCATGATAATACACCGTGTCAAATGCTGCCATCAAATTTAAACATAATGCGCACGTGCTGCGATGATGTTCCTTTCGGCAAACCAAAAACTGTCTTTTCAATATTGACGAAAAAATAATTGAAGTTGTGAGGTGAGTCAGAATCAACAAGATCATGGGCGGCAGAAATCTCGGACACATTTGGAGGAGTCGCAGCCCTTCTATGGATAGATATGGAGGATTTGTAGCCGTGAAACATAGGACATCTGCTGGAATTTGGCGGAGTCACATCCGTGAGAATTAGGGAAATTCTGCTAAAATTGACGAAGTCGCAGCCATGAGAAATAGGAAAATTCTGCTAAAATTGGTGGAGTTGTAGCCACGAGAAATAGGAAAAGTCTACAAAAATTGGCGGAGTCGCAGCTTTGTGGAAGAGCACAAGTGGGAAAATTTTACGGAGTTGCAGCTATGCGGAACGGGAAAAATAGGCAATTTTTATGGAGTCACAGGTGCATGGAACGGGAAAACTGGCATATTTTTATAGAGTCACAGCTGCACGAAACGAGAAAAATAGGCATATTTTACGGAGTCGCAGCTACATGGAACAAGAAAAATAGGCATATTTTACGGAGTCACAGCTGCGCGGAATGGGAAAAATGGGCAAGTCTTATAGAGTCGCAGTTGTGCAGAACTGTTCATCATTCAAATTCTTTTCTTCTTCATGGAGCTTTTTCCAAAGTAGGAAATTAGAATAGGGATTCATAGTCATCATGCCCAGTCATGACCATTGCTCCTTAAGTCAATTCTTGCACAGATTCTTCAAAAAAAACAATCAAGCATAAAGGAAAACAAAGCATGAAGAAATAAAAACATCAAACATCAATTTATTTATGTACAAAAATTATTTTGTGTGGAAATCATAGAATTTCTAAAGATTGACAAGGGTAGAGAAAGATTCATGCCCTTGCGCTAATTGGTATCCTGAATTAGTTGCAACATGTGAAATAAACACATGACTTGAGATTGGTTTGTGGTATAGTCGCAGCCTGTGACCATTAGCAAATAATGGTGTATGGTGTTCGTTGATGGTGACTAGGAGGACTGTACCATTATCAAACACTCTGTCTATCTGATATGGATCCAACCATATTATGCGTAGCTTACCTTTGAAGTCCCTTTTGAACCTTGAATCGTATAATAATGCCCAGTCTCCTTCACAGAATACTTTCTTCTTAATGAACCGATCATGCTATTTGGATTGCTATTGCTGAATCAATGTTATTTGATCCACTACAGCTATACATTTTTCATCAAGTTCATTTAATTGACTCAGTCTACTCCTCTGTTCCTCTGTTACATCTAAGTTTACATCCATGGTTGTCCTCAAAGTATTGATTTCAAATTCGATAGGGAAGACAACACTCTTACCATACACCAAGTCATAGGAGGAGAACCCTGTAGTATTGCACCAAGTAGTGCGATATGCACACAGTGCTTCTAGAAGGTTGTTAGCCCAATCTCTACAATGGCTTCTAACTGTTTTAGTAAGGATAGATTCGATAACTTTATTGGTACTTTCCACCTGGCCATCGGCCTTGGGATGGTAAGGCGAATTTATCCTATGTTGAATATGGTACTTCTGTAGCAAAGCTTCAAATTTATGTGACACAAACTGTGGTCCTCCATCTATGATTATTTCCTTGGGTACTCCAAAATGAGTGAATTTTTCCCTGTACAAGAAGTCTATTACAGCCTGGTCATTGGCTTTTACCAATGCCACGACCTCCACCCATTTTGTCATGTAGTCGGTGCAAACTAAAATGTAATATTTCTGCTTCGAGGAAGGGTTGATAGGCCCAACAAAATATAAGGCCCATCTGTTAAAGGGTTCAACCACCAACTGTGGTTGCAGAGACTTTTCATCTAATTTGTTAGGTTGGTCCATTCTCTGACAGTTGTCACAAGCCCGGACGTACTTCTTCGCATCCCTGAAAATTGTTGGCCAATAATAGCCCATTCTTAACACCTTATGACCTGTCCTTTTATCTACAAAATGTCCTCCACATGGCTCATCATGACAGGCCTTCAAGATATGGAAGAATTCATCCTCCCTTACACATCTTTTGATCTCAAGATCAGGACCTGTGTAGAAAAAATGACCATCTATGCAGCAATACCTGGCACTTTGTTGAATAATTTTCCTTTTCTCTCTCTTTGACAAATGTGCCACAAGCTTTCCTACAACCAAGTAGTTAGCAACATCTCCATACCAAGGGGAATGAGCTGAAACTGCAAATAAATGTTCATCCGGGAAAGAATCTTCAACTGGTAAGCTGTCATCACTGTTAGTAAAACGAGATACAAAAATCAGCAACAGCATTTTCTTTCCCGGGTCTGTCAATAATGGTAATATTGAATTCCTGTAATAGTAACAACCATCTAGTTATCCTAGCATTTGTAACTAGTTTGTTCATTAAATACATGATGGATGAGTGGTCAGTGTGTACAAAGGTGGGATATCCAGTGATGTAATGTCTGAATTTGTTAATGGAGTAGACAATGGCTAAAAATTCTTTCTCTGTAATAGTGTAATTGAGTTCAGCAAGAGCCAACTTTTTACTGATGTAGTAAACTACATATGGTGCTTGACCATCCTACTGTCCCAACACTACTCCAATGGAAGTGTCAGAGGTATCTGAAGAAATGTGGAAAGGAAGAACCCAATTGGGCCCCCTTAAGATAGGATATGTAGACAACCTCTTCTTAAGTTTAGTGAACATTGTTTGGCATGCATCATTCCAAATAAATTGTACATCCTTCATCAATAAGGTAAATAAAGGAGAAGCTAATTTGGAAAAAATTTCTATAAATCTTCTATAATAACCAGCATGCCCTAAAAATCTACGTACCTCTTTCTGTGTTCCAGGAGTGGGTATATTTTCAATTACCCTGATTTTGGATGGATCTACCTGAATACCATCAGCAGAGATAAAGTGCCCCAACACTACACCCTCACTCATCATGATATGGCACTTTTCAGTGCTCAAAGATAGTTGGGTCTGCTCACAGGGTGTTAAAACCTTCTCTAAGTTTTTCAACGCCTCCTCAAAGTCACTATCATACGGGGTAAAGTCATCCATGAAAATATCCATACTGTCATTGACCATCTCTGAAAATATGCGGATCACAACTCTCTAAAAGGTGGCTGGTGCATTGCAAAAACCGAAGGGGAGTGCCCTTTATGCAAAGGTACCCCAGGGATAGGTGAAGGTGTTCTTGTCTTGGTCCTCAAGAGAAATTTGGATTTTATTGTACCCGCTAAACCCATCCAGAAAGGAGAAGAACTTCTTCCCAAACAGGGTGTCAAGTACCTAATCAATGAAAGGCAGAGGAAAGTGATCTTTCTATGTTGCCTTGTTTAACTCTCTGTAATCTATGTAGACTCTACATTTCTCTTTTCTTCCTAGGTACTATTACAAGTGGAGAAAGCAACTCGGTGTCTGAGATCGGGTATATAAACCCTGCTTCCAAGAGTTTTTGAATTTCCTCCTTCTCTATGTCCCTAAGATTGGGGTTCATCCTTCGTTGTCGCTGGCACACAGGCCAGGAGTCACTCCTGATATAAATGTGGTGGATGTACAGATTAGAAGGGATACCCTTCATATCTGTGTACTCTCAGGCAAATTCCCCCTTAGGTTTTTTCAAGAGAGTGATTAAGCGTTCCTATTCATCAGGAGCGAGATTGGTATTGATGTTCAGTGTTTTTCCCGGCTCTATCTCAACTGGAACACTTTTTGAATTTTTTAGCACTGGAATTATGTGGGTGTCACTGTCTAATGTCTCCTCTGTGATATTTTCTTGCTCTTATTCACCTAAGGTATTGTTCAGGATCTGATAAATTTGTTTGTTGACATAAGTGGGCTCACTGATGAAACTATTAATGGCATCGTCCTCTGTTTCATCCTTGAAAGCCAAGGTCTTCCCTATTATTAATAGTGGTTGAATGCCCTCCTCTTCCTCTAGCTCCATCCATAATGGAGTTTCAGTATCTAGACTAGCTCGAGCTAGAGGATACAAGGTCAGGTCTTTTGTTTTCGTCCCATCTGAGATGGTCATAGATCCTGACCGACAACTAATGCAAGCATCTACTGTGGCTAACCAGGGTCTTCCCAGAATCAGCGGGTGTACACCTAGATGCGACTTGGGCTGTAAGACCAAGAAGTCACCAGGGTACTCCCATGAGTCAACTGAGACGACAAGGTCATCCAAGATTCCCTCGGTTTTGATAGTGGACCTGTCAGCTAGTTCTAGAATGGTAGGGGTTGGCCAAATACTGGTGAGCCCAAGTCTTTGTACAGTTTCTATGGTCATAACATTAATGGTTGCACCTAGATCTACTAGCACATTCGGTATATGTGTGTTCCCAATCTGCACTATGACAGCAGGGTTCCTAGGGTCATCATATTTGGCCAGGAGAGTTTTTCCCATTATCAATTTAGATAGTTCCCCATGACATGAACAGTGGGAGAATCCATGGGTTTTCTACCTAGTTTTCTTACACACAGGTCTTAGACTATTTTGGCGTAAATAGGCACATTATGGAGGGCCTACAACAGTGGAATTTTGGCATAAATATTTTTTGACTCTCCTAAGAGGTTAAACTGAGGTTGTTCCAATGCTTTCTATAGTGTTAGTCTTTCAGGATATGGTGGTTCTCTAATCAGTTGTGTAGGCTGCGTTTCAATAGTTGTTTCTCTGTGTGATTCGACCGATGTCTAGGTAGGACTTTCAACATCCTCAATAATAGGGACTGCTATGTGGGATGAGTACTGCTGCTTCATCCTTTCTTCAGACATAGAGGATGGAACATCCTCAATGACTAGAGGCTCCACTACTCTCCCTGATCGTAAGCGTATGTCATTACAGGGAACTAGAGTAATGGAGTAAGTGGGCATGTTGGTAGTCTCAAACTAATGGACTGCTTTATTATTTGGGTTGGGGTTAGGTTGAGCAGGAAGCTGTGGTCGTATAGGAATATTAGGTGCAACATTGTTCTGGAGTTGTAGCTGCAGCTGCTGGTATAGCTGGTATGGCTGAGGGTATTGTTGAGAGGGTATTATTGGTGAGGAAATTGTTGGTGTAGAAACTATTGAGGAGATTGGCTATGGGGAAATTGGTTTCTTTGATGGGAGTTCCTCCACCCAGGAGACCAAGAATTCTGTTGGTTTGGTGGTTGTGTCCAATGGTTCTAGGAGTTGAAATTCTGCGTAGGAGGTTGAGAAGGATCCCATTAATGGTTCGAATAAGGTGAAGGGAATTGTGTATTCATGTGATGCATATTATTCCAATTATTCATATTACTCAAAAATGGAAACAAGTATGGATTCATACCTTAGTTTCGAGGTTGCCAAGGACTTTTTTGGGCAATGAAGTAGGTTGGTTCCACGTCTGGAGTTGATTCCTGCAGAACTGTGTTCACTTGAGGTAGTGAGGGGCACTCCTTTGTATCATGGTTCAGCTCACAGAGCTGACACATTTCTACCTTATTGAGTGGGCACTCCTTCAGGGGATGTTTCTTCCTACATCTGGGGTAGAATACACCAAGTGCTAGATCTTCTACTACTTGTTTCTGCTTCGCCCTAAGGGAATCTATTTTTGAGGAGATGGAGCTTATCATTTCTGTTTTGAAGTTATCGAGAAGGTTGCCTATTTCTACTCGGGTGGCTCCTCCATTGGATGAATTCTATGTTCTGTTGAAGATATCTCATTCCAATTTGTCCCGTTTGTTGGTCCTCAAAGATCCTCTGGAATACCTTCTGCATAATTCAACAATATTTTCAAAGGATTCCTTTGAGATATCCCCCTTTCCCAGCAGGTTCAACATACCTAGGCAGTCTTCCCTAATCCCATGAAGTAGGATTATCTTGAGAACATCTAACCCCATATTAGTCTGTCCAGCCCTCTGCACATTGTAAAAGAGACTCAACAAAAGATTCCAAACTTTCTTTGTCCCTTTGTACCATCTTAAACAACTCTTCTCTTTTATCTTTAGTGTTGCAGTACTCCAGGTATTTTTCCAGAAACACCTATTTCATTTGGTCCCACATTGTGGTAGTGTCACCACCTAAGCTCATGAACCAATGTAGCGTGTTATCCTTCAAACTAGCAGGGAAAAGTTTTAACTTCTGCTCGCTGGAAGTGGAGTCATAGTTGCGACAAAGGATGTCAAACGCGAAGAGGAATTCATTCGGATCCTCTGTGGCCTTTCCATGAAAATGAGGTAATACTGATGGTGATATGTTTTTCATGGGGGATTATCCAACTGGCTTTCGAATGGGGAACTGGAGTGTGGAAATTGTCCCCTCAAGAGGGGGATCATCATCATTGTGATGATTTCCCCCCATTGCCTCTTCATGATCTTCCACTTCACATATGTTATTCATATTTTCTTCTTCTCTCTCCTGCCTTTGCTTCCTCTTATCTTCTTGCTTCTTATGAAACCATGTCCACTCCTCCTTTGTCACCTCCTTCCCATTAATGTGATAAATCACATCTTGATCACCTGCTCCCGTAGCACTAACTCTGTCTTCCTCCATAGGGACACCTGATGGCGAGCTCTAGTAGAGGAATTGGTTCTAGCAACCAGATCGCCAATGAATGTTCTTCTTCCCAGTGCTGGATTTCTGCCATGACCTCGACCACCTGCAATGTTAGTATTCTAGGGCGTTTGGGGGGTTCTGGGAATGCCACATTGTGCTCCTCTTGTATTCATGCAACCCAAAACATGCAAATTTAAATACCGAAGAAAAATGAATAGATGCAACTACTATGGTGTCTAATAATTACCTTCCCGGCAATGACGCCAAAATGTTGGTCACTCTATATGCCAGTTAATTAAAACCATCATGCATAATGCTCAATATAAATTGTCAACCTAGGGAAGTCTTTTTATTTCAAAGATAACTCACATTGTCTGTGCTTAAACACTAAGTAGTTGATGAGTAAATAAATTGTCCTACTTATCTATTTCGTCAAACCCCTTCCATAATCAAACTGATCTAAGCTACCTATCTAAGAATTCAGAATTGCAATCACTTCCTACAACTTCAATCCAGCAATGGATGATTCATGAAATAAATATCTAGAATTACTTTTGCAGAAAGTTAAATCCTAATTTACCAGACTATATGCATATCCATTGCGACTAGCTAATCCGACCTTAATCTAGGAATAAGAAATAATGGGAATTGAATCAACAGCTCTATACTATAGTCTACCTGAATTAGAAAACCTGAGCAAGACAAGCAATTGAAAGAAACTAAGGGAGAGATTGATTGTTACAGCTATCACACACATGCATAAAACAAATTAACCTACACAGTTGACTATGACACCACACTGCTGCAGCTTTAAGGGAATGCAAGTACTGAGTATTCAAGGAAACACAACGATTAAACATGATTGTTGCAGCTACTGGAACAAATGCATACAATGTAACATCCACACCACACAACTAATTAACCAAACATCTAATTAACTTGGTGATCTCTGTGGGAAGGCGGGCCCAGCCTTCGAACAGAGATGCCGAAACTAACACAAGTTAAAACACAGAGATCTAAAGAATCATGCTCCTTGTATTAAAATGGTGGAATGAAAGCATAGTCTCTGTTACAGCTCACACAATAAAATATGATATTCTCCAACCCCTGGCTCTGAATATTTCCCCATACTTATACATCAACAATCGTAACCCTCACCCACTAATATCGGGAATCCATGAAGATCTATGATATTCAGGCTACCTTGTTACATGCGATGTTACAGTTGTGGGAGGAATTAAAAATAAGGAGGGAATATAGGAAATTTTGTTGCTCGAGCCAGTAAATGAATAACAGAACCAATTCAAAAGAAGCCCTGATGATTGCAGCTAACTTCAAGCAGTGGCGCGTTGTTGTAGCTAAGTCTATTGCAGCCATGTTTGTCGCATCCTGCATGAAATGATGACCTTTGGTTGGATCCACGTGTAGAGACGGAAATGGCAAGTCACAACTGATAGTGAACGCTCATATCCTCATTGGAGAACTCGGGCTGCTACACCTGTACTCTCTCACAGCTTGCACTATATTTGTGAAATCATAATGAGTTAGCATAATTCAAGAAGCAAAGTCCTGATTATAGCAATCATAAGCATTAATAAGATGAAACAATAATTAATCATACCTGTGAATATTCAGGGCTCAAGTGAGGAAAGAATGTTTGTTTGGCGCGCAAAATGGAATAAGACAAGACAAACAGGGTATAAGGGATGTGGTTAAAAAGGGGCATTTTGGGACCCAACAGTTTATAACCTCTTCAAAACTGTCTTATAATGAATTCATATACAAATTATTTTCACCTACAAGTAATAGTAAATGAATTATGCTTATATTCTGTATTACGGATAACCAACACTCCTTACAATTCATATGCCATAAAGAAATTAGTTTTAATATATGATTTTATTTTTAATTGAATATAAAATGTTATTTTTGAAATGGTTATATTTTTTTTTTAATTTCAATTTTTGTCTCGCTTGTTTGTGTACAATTGTTATTAGTCCCTGCCGAAGGCCACGATACTATTTTTTTTCAATCAACGTTGAATGACCATTAGTTTTCCTTAACTCCAATGCAATTTCCCCCTTTAACCAAAGTTTCAACTAATTTTCTATTAATTAATATAAAATTCAAAATTTGCTGCAAGCTCATTGGATTATAGTTTGAAGTGTTATTGTCACGGCAACTGCATGGGTATTGGGAATGGCTCCCTCTCCATGCTTTCCATTTGACAACCGTCTCACAATGATTTAACTCATTGCATTCTTCTGCAAAGGGCATTGAATCAACATTTAATTCAACATGTGAGGTATCTGGCTCCTATGCACCTCCCTCTCTGCCTCCAACACACCACCCTCAACTGTCTATACGTCCAATGCAATTAATTTTCCCAATCCATCGCCTTTGTTCTGGTCTTCATGGTTCTATTCCATACTTAAGAAATTCCCTCCATATCTAAGTTGGATCCATACTGAATTATGAAGTATGGGATGTGCTTCTTCCACCACTTGCTTGGTGGTACCACTCCCTCTTGGTGGACTCGTTATGGAACTAGAGTTGCATCTACATCAATTGCTACATCCATTGTTGCGGTCTATTCCCATGATTCCAGAACTAGAGTTGAATCTACATTGATTGCTACATCCATTTTTGCGGTCTATGCCCATAATTCCTCCTGCAACCTGAAACGATATGTTCAACTCCATGTTTTCTAAATTATATTAGGTACTTACGTCTACATATAAAATTTGACAAACTTTCAAATTCCCAATACTAAAATTGTTTGAAATTTATACTTCTACAACTTACAAATCTACTAAAGTTACCAGTTCCTAGAATCTTTAGATTGTCAAATTATTTTGACAATATTTCAAATTCCTAGTACTAAAATTGTTTAAACGTTATACTTCTACAACTTACCAATCTATTGAAGTTGTCATTTCCTATAATCTTTAGATTGTAAATGATTCCAGTTTGGGATTTTTTTGCAAAATCTTATTCCCTACTCTTGTTGACAAAATTTCATTTCAAATTCCTAGTACTAAAATTTTTTAAACTTTATACTTCTACAACTTACAAATCTACTGAAGTTGTCATTTCCTAGAATCTTTGGACTATAAAATGATATCAGTTTGGGATTTGTATGCAAACTTTTATTATAAATAGTTGATGTCACCTCCTTAAATTGCATTTTTTGGTATGGGATTTGTCTGCAAAATTTTATCACCAACTTTGGTGTCACCTCCTTACGTTGCATTTTTTGTTTTGCATGTACCACTTTCACCATTGAAATACAATTTTCATACATGATTGCTTATCTAAGAAATGGTGGTGTTAAAGGATAAATAGATATCAATAGATTTGTTCATGTGTAGTATGGCCAAAAGTGACCAATGGGAATATGAGAGACACAAAAACCAGAATGGCTAAACAAATCTCAAAACAATCATGGCATGAGTTTCAAAGGGATGAAACTAACTGGAAGTTTAGACTGAGATGTCATTTCTTAGGGTTTATTTTATATATACATGAATGAATGAATAAAGAAAGTGAAGTTGCGAATCAAAATACTAACTGTGATATAGAGTTCATGTAATGTCTAAACTTGCAGTTGAAAATGGGCTATCGAATATTTCCTTGACTCTACAGGACCTACAGGTTGTACTCAGGTTCGTCGTGAAACTTAAAAACAAACCTTCGACCATGGCTCCGCTCGAACGTTCAAGTGAAGATGAGAACCGAGTTTCAAATACTTGGAAGAGTTTTTCCCAATTCTACCCGTTGTGGAACACCTTCAATTCTACCTAGAGGTTTATTTTCCATGTTATTTTATTCAAAGGATTTTTACTCTATTAGTTCCTTAGAGAAAAGGATTTAGATATGTTGCATGGGTCCTCAAGCAAGGATATGCTTATAGGTAATTCTCCAATTATTGGCGCTCAAGACTCCTCCTTATCTTTTTTCTGAATAAAGAATTCCCCTTACCCTCCTATACTTAAGATTTCAGAGTGAGGGCTGGTACATTTATCTAGTTCCCATAGCATCATTGGAATGGGTAGTGGCACACTTGAAAAAAACAAAATATTGTGAGCTATGACATATTCATGTTTGTTGGAACAAACACCATTACCTAGCGTGCCCCATTTATGATGGCCCAACACCTCCAATGACACGTTGAACCCAGGTCATGTCTAAGCCATATGACTACTCTTTAACAACTTAAAGCTCCCGTCACACTAAATGAAAGGTGTTTTGATTTAGCTCCATGCTCTTTCTGAATGTGATATCCAATAGATGGTTACCATGTTGCAATACCACAAAACCATGGTGGTATATGTCTCACCTCCAATCCTAAATTAACTCGCACATAGTTCTAACTACGATGAAATTCTTGAATCGTCGATCAAAATAGAATTTGATCTATTCAATAATCAATCATCATCGTTCACCCTCAAGAAATATATGATGATCAGCTATCACCATCGATCAGCTCGACAAGCTACAGGAACCGTCAATCACCTTTTCCCTCTGTATGCACCTTCAAAACACAATTCACTACGATTTCATAAGGGAACTCATCCGATTTAGTCTTACTTCCTATGTTGAACGCAAAGAACTTCGCAAATCCTCCAATTATTCAACCTATATACATTTAGTTCTTAATATATCTATCTATCTATCTATCTATCTATCTATCTATCTATCTATCTATATAT
>LPNX010993463.1:111970-140994 GCA_001517045.1 Pseudotsuga menziesii
TCTGCTCAGTATGCCAATTTATTCAAACACATGTTATATATATATGTATCAAATTCACCAATATCACTGCCTAATTTCTCAAAGGTTGAATTCAATTTAGAAATTGATTTACAGGGTACAATTTCCATAGTCTTGTCCTTAGTTTTCTACTCCAGGAAATTATAATTCCAAGCCCTCTTCCAATTAGTTCTCCTCAAACTCACAATCTAACCAAGATCTTTTGCGAGCTATTCCCAATATTCAATGAGCTATCCCCAAACCTCTATGAACTAACAAGCTTCTTCGAGCTATTCTAAGCTCTGTGAGCTAAACTAAGCTATCTAAGAAAAATAACTCAACTGAAATAAATACAAAAGGATTCTGTTTCCAGATCCTATAACCAAGTAACTTAGTCTTTATTCAAAATCTTAACTGAACCCTATGACTCATCACTATCTGACTACTAGAATTTCTCAACAGACTTCAACTCAACCCTATCTGTTACACATGGAAAGGATCGAGTATTCTTATTTAGATTTATTCAATTTTTTTACAAAATAAAAGAAATTACATATGTGTGAGATTCTAGGTCTCTTTAGGATTTCTCATGACCTTGTGAAGTCATAGATGACTTCACTTAGGTAGTCTATGCTCCTGCATCAAACTCCCCAAATTGAAATTATTCATGGGCTCATGTCCATGAGCTCCCTCCCTACTATTTTTCTATAACATTTCAGCAGATACCCAAAGTGTAAATTTGGTTGTGTTCTCATCTTGAACAGTCCCTTTAGCCATGTCTCCAAAAATTCTATCTGCAACAAGTCTTTTGGTTCCTCTAATAGATTTGCAGACTTCATTGAAAACTTGAATTCCTTTTCCATCAGATCTACAGATAATTTATCGGTGGTCACATCTTCATATGGATATAAACAAATCAGTCTCCCTATTACAAAAACAAACAAAAAAATAATTAGCATGATAATGCCTGCCATCCAAGAATTATGTGCATGAATTTCTTAGCTCCTCTCCTTTCCATGTATGTGTCACATCACCATCCTTAATAACTTCACATTGTGATTCCTCCATCAATGCCATGCTTGCATTTGACATTTTCTGTTGGTATGCTGTTTCCTTTATCCAATCAGTGCACACCTTGTTAGTCATTTCAGTTTCCAAATCATTTACTTATGAAATTACTTTTACTGTATCTTCAGGTTTCCAAACATTCACAATCCTTTTGTCATCCATCATTAACAATTGACTATTGACTTCCTCTTGCTTACCTCTAAATGGATGAAGAATATGTCTCTTCCCACTCAATTCAAACGAATAGACATTCCTTTTTCCCTCATGCATTGCTTCTATGTCAAACTACCAAGGCCTGCCTAATAAAACATGACAAGCATCCATTTCTATGATGTCACATTTTACCTCATCCCGATAATTCCCAATCAGAAAATTTACTTGGCATTGTTCACTCACAAGAACTTGATGACTATTCTGTAGCCATGCAACTCTATATGGTTTTGGATGTATTGTCCTCTTTAAATTCAACTTGTCCACCATTTCTGTAGACACCATATTATCAATACTACCACTATCAATTATCAATTTCCAGCACTTAGGCTTTGGCATTGAATTTTTTTTTGAACATGCTCCTTCTTTGAACTGACTCATCAATCACCTTCCTCAACAACAAGGCTTCACCTTCTTCAGGGTAATTCTCACTCACCTCTAGTTCTTTTCGAGCTTCAAGTTCAGCTTGGACTACTTTTTCTCCTCTTAGTATTGCAACATTCTCAAGACAATCCCATGACATATGGCCAAGTTTCCCACATGTGTAACATCTCACTTGTCCACCTCTTCCTTTACCTCTTCCTCTCGAAGTATTTCTTCCACCTCTGTTATCATTAGTTCTGTTAGGCTGTGCTTGCTGGTTTGAAAGGCTAGCTTCACCTTTCTGTTGTTGTTCCCTTCCTCCAGAGCCTCTCACCTTTTCTTTCTCACTCTGCTTTCTCATCATCTTCTCCTCATCCTTCAAAGAAATATGATATGCTTCCTCAATAGATATCAATGACCAAAAGCTCAATTCATCTTTTATATCAAACCTTATACCATTAACATACCTAGCAACCCTCTTAGGTGTATCTTCCACATGTCCATATTTGATATTTACCTTATAAAATTCCTCAGTATACTCCTTAACTATCATTGAATTTGCCTTAAGATTTTTCATTTTCCTAAACAAAATCAACTTATAGTCCTTGGGAAGAAATTTACCTCTCAATTTAGCTGTCATTCTGTTCCAGCTATTGATCCTGGTTTTTTTCTTCAAGACCCTCTCCTCTTGCACACCATCCCACCACAAGGATGCATGCCCTCTTAACCTTGTGACAACAAATCTAACTTACATGTCCTCCTTCACTTCAGCATGGTTGAAGTGTTTGTTCATAGCATTGATCCAATCAATTAACTCCTCTGGATCCAAGCTTCCACCATAGAATGGCTTATCATCTCTTGAACTAGAACGTGCACCAAAAATAGACCTCAACATTCTTACCTCAGGAGTTTCAACAGCTGTCTCCTCCTCCTCTTTAGGTATCTCTTCATCACTTGTGTCTCTAGTGTGCTCATGATGTCTGTTGGTTTCTAAGGCTTCCATCCTTGCTCTAAGAGTTCTTACCTCCTCTCTCAATTCTACATTGGCAACAACTCTTCCTTGCCTGCCCCGACCTCTTCCAACTCTGACCTCCATATGGCACAACAATTCACTACTAGATACAATTTTCCTATCACTAATGACTTTCTCTGAATTTGTTAGAAATACAGGAGTAAAAACAACCTTGCCTTTCATATAAGAAAACTATTCCAAACTCATAAACAAACAATTTCATAATCTTTCAGAAACAAATACTATTGTGACCGCACAATCATACCTTCACGCAGAATCCCTTTTCTGCTCTGATACCAAAAATGATGCCCAACACCTCCAATGACACATTGAACCCAAGTCATATATAAGCCATATGACTAATCTTTAACCACTTAAAGATCCCGTCACATTTAATGAAAGGTGTTTCGATTTAGCTCTATGCTCTTTCTCAATGTGATATCTAATAGCTGGTTACCATGTTGCAATTATTAATTTGTCACAGTGGTCTAGGAACTGAAAACACAGTCTCACAAAGAATTCAGACAAATATGCATTAAATAGGCAAAATGGTGCTGCAATGGAAGTAGTAGCTCTGTGTAATCAAATGACAGAATGATGATACAATACAATGATCATGCCAGATGCATGAATGCCAAGATAATTCAAATTCCCAAGGAGGTCATTCAAATTGAATGAGTGAGTTTAGCTTGACTGAATGCAAGCCACAGTAAACACTCAATTTAACCACTGATCAAAACCCTAATTGACTCAACTGAGTCCTAACTGAAGTCAGAGTGCAATAACTGACTGAGTCTAACTGAAAGTAGCTCAGACACATGTCACTGCAAGCCAACCAACAAGTGGTAGTGCATCAATGACTCCAATGAACCCCGATGAGGTTAACTGATGTGTAACTGATCATCATAAGTGATTGGAGGCACCCGTGTTGACTCCAGTTCATTGAATAATCATTAAATAATCAATTTAATGAAGGGAGTTTCCTTCACTACTCTGTTTAACTGATTGTAACCATTAGTTAGCAATAAAGTGCATTTATGACACTCAGATCACCCTCGGAGTGCTCCAGTTAGCCTCCCCGAATGAAGGAGAAGAATAAGTTAGCCTCCTTGACTGAAGGTAGACATGGGTGTGCTCATGCTGATGTCATACAATGCTCCTCTGATGTCAATTAAGTCAATAAAACTTAGGATAGTGGTTTAACTAGGACAAATTGACCAAAATGAGTGTGTATGGTGGTAAATGTCTCCAACACCCCCCCTTAAGCTATACTTAGGAGAAGTAGAAAACATAAAGTGCATAAAAATGCTAGGGCCCTGACAACAAGGCCACAGGTCACCCTGTACAATACTAAAACTCAAACAATGCTAAAAGAAACTAAGTGAGGAAAAGAGGGAAAATGGCAGTGGGAAAAAACCCCCCTCAAGATGAACATTGAAAGTAGTTGGATCACCTTGATGAACTCACCCCCAACAGTGAATGGAGGTAAGTGAACTTCTTTTCTGAAAATCTCTCAGTGAAGATGTCTGCAATCTACTCATCAGTCGGGAAGTATTGCAGAATGATGGTCCTGTCATGCACTAGCTCCCTGATATAGTGCATGTGTATCTCTACATGCTTGGTCCTCTACCTGGTAACTAAATATGTGGATATCTTAATAGCCCTTTGATTGTCACAAAAGAGGACAGTGGACAAATTACTACCAAGATCAAACTCTGAAAGAATTCCTTGCAACCAAACAGCTTGGATGCAAGCATTCACCGCTCCTCGATACTCGGCCTCTGCTGAAGACAATGCTATGGTGGCTTGATTTTTGATAGAACAGAAAATGGGGCCACCACCAAACATGAATACATATCTGGAAGTTGAATTTCGATCAATAGAATCACCTGCCCAATCGGAATCTGTGTATCCAACCAGCTCTAGCTCGGAGTCTACAGCATAGTGAATGCCGTAGGTCCTGGTTCCCTGAATGTACTGGAGGATCCTCTTGGCTTCCTTCCAATGAAGATCATGGGGCTGCTGCATGTATATTGATACATCATTCATGGCATAACAGATATCAGGCCAATAATGAGTCAAGTACAGCAAGCTACCAATCACATGTCGATAAATAGTGCATTCCATGGGAGGTGTGCTTTTTCCTTCTTCAAGGTTGATCCTTGAAAGGAAAGGGAATGGTACAGGCCTACATTCAGCCATGTTAAACTTGAATAATAGGTTTGATATGTATTTGGACTAAGTGACCATTATCCCATCAAAATTTTGTTCAATTTCAAGCCCCAAAAATTGTTTTAAGAGCCCCAAATCGCTCATTTCAAATGCATTGTGGAGAGTAGTTTCGATGACTGAAATAGAACCAACTGTTATACCTGTGACCAGTAAGTAATCAACATATAAAACAATAATAATCAAATGACCACCAAACTAATGTATATACACATTTGGATCTGATCTACACCTTTGGAAGTTTTGTGAGAGAAGGAAGGCATCCATCTTGGAATACCACTCTCTTGGGGCCTGTTTTAACCCGTATAGTGACTTCTTTAGCTTGCAAACCAAAGATGGATCAGAGATGTAGCCGTCAATATTCTTCATTTATATCTCCTCATGAATATCTCCATGCAGAAAGGATAACTTAATGTGCATATGATGCACTTTCCAGTGCTTAGATGCTGAAATTGCCAAAACTAGGCGGATGGAGTCCATTTTTGCAACCGGTGCAAAAGTCTCATGGTAGTCCACACCTTGGACCTGGGAGAAACATTTTTCCACCAGCCTTGCATTATATTTGTAGGTGCTGCCATATGCAACAACCTTAGTCTGAAACAACCACTTACATTGAACCAATTTCCTTCCCGAAGGAAGAGAAACTAGCTCCCAAGTTGTGTTTTTTTTAAGAGAATTCATCTCTTCATCCATGGCAACTTGCCATATCAGATCCTTCCGAGCATGGTAGTAGGACTTTGGGTATGAAATTATCATCAAATAACAAGATTTGGATAGCAAATAATCAGGACAAGAGAGTGCAATACCTGCTCTTTGGAAATCAGACCGAGTTCTCCTTGAATCATCTAGATTTCCAGTGTTATCTCTTGCGGAGGAGAGTGTCTGTCGGGCCCATGTTGGGAGATGATTTTGTACTTCAGGTTTTGATTCAGCATCTGATGTTTGATGTACACTGATATCAGAAATTAGAATATCCAAATCAGGGTCATCACCCCCAATTTCATCATCCAAATATTTAGTAGAATAGGAAGGAAATTCAGTAGTTTTCTCCTTCACTAGTTCCACCTCCTGAAGAGGATCATCGAACTTGACACTCTTTTCAATGATGATCTGTTTTGTTTTGATATCCAGCATCTTGAAACCTTTTGATTCATCAATATACCTAATAAACAGACATTCTATGCTTTGCAATTGCAAAGCCCTCCTTTTATCAAGTGGAATTCGGGCCCATGCAGTGGACCCAAACACCCTCAGATTCGACACATCTGGCTTTTGTTCGAAGTATGCTTCGAAAGGGGTCTTCCCTTTCATGGATGAGTGTGGCACTCTATTTTGAATATATGCTGTAGCATGCATGGATTCCTACCACAAATTTGCAGCCAACTTCTTTGATTCCAACATACAAGTGGTCATCTCCTTGACATACCGATTCTTCCTCTTCGCTACACCGTTCTGCTGGGGAGTGTAGAGAATTGAATGATGGACCTGAATACCACTTTGGGAGCATATGTGTAGTAACTCATTACTGACATACTCCCCGCCATTATCAGATCTCAAGATATTGATCTTTTGGCCAGATGGATTCTCAATCAAGGCCTTTAAATCAATGAATTTTTCACAGACTTCAGAATTCTTTTTGATAAAGAAGACCCATGTGTACCTGGAAAAATCATCAATAAAAGTTAGAACGTACCTTGATCCATTCATGGATGTGATAGGCATGGGACCGCTGATATCAAAATGTATTAGTCCCAATATGCATGATGCTCAACTTGCCTTTCCCTGATCGAACTTGTGCTCAGGGTGCTTTCCAAAAACACAGCCCTTGTAAATTCTAGTGGTTGCCTTGATTGTCGGGAGGCCTTCAACCATGGAATTTTTTCTGTAATTGCTGCAAGTATTTGAAGTTTATATGGCTGAACCTCTCATGCCACAGTCTACTAACTTCATTTCCATGAGTCAGCAATGCGGTGGGCTTTGCATCCACCACAAAATGGGAAAACTCATAGGCTTTTGCATGATGGTTTGTAAGGCCTTTTGCAACAAGTTTCCTAGATGCAAGTTCTGTGATCTCTACATCATTTGGGATAAAGGATACCCTCTTGGGCACTCCCGTATGTGTCATTTGATAAACACTAAGGAGGTTTGATGCCAGAGATGGTACATACAAAACATTTGAAAAATAGCCATTCTCAAGATCTACAGTACCTTGTCTTTTTGAAATGATGGTGGAGTCATCTCCCATGTGGATGGGGATGGATTTTTTGGTCTCCAAAGATGAGGAGTCTCTTTCAGCCATCATGTGGTTTGAAGCTCCAGAATCTATCAAGAGTGCTTTGGACTTAGAAGTGCTTTCCATGAGGGCATGACCTCTTTCATGCTGTGGTTCCCGATCTTGCTAATCTCTCCTCCGAAATATGTTTGGAAGATTGATGTGATTTCTCTCAAGGAGAGAGGTAGCTTCATCAAGTTTCTTCTTCATGCAAGCATGTTCAGGGTGGAAGCCCTTCCCGTAATATGAACACTTGAATTTTTCCTTTCCATGATGCCCTTTTTCTTTGTTCTTCTTTGAGCTAGAAGACTCTTCATGCTGCTGGTTTTCAACTTTAGGCTTAGGAGCTTTGAATTTAGTTTTTGGGTTCTTCTGCAGCTTTCCTTTACCCTTCATATCTTTGGGCCTCGATACATGGAGGGCTTGATCACAGGATGATCTGATGATCCCCATCTGGACAAGCTTATCATGTTCACTTGTTAGGCACTCAATGAAGGCATTGAGTGAAGGCATCTTCCATTCAGGGGTTGTGAGCTTCCCCGCATGGAATGTAGAGACAAAAACCAAATAATCAGCTCCAAGTTTGGAGAGTATGGCAAGGATGAACTGATCATCCTCCTTCTCCACTTTACATTGCTTCAACAGTAAGATAATGTGCTTGAACTTTGTGAAAAAATCATTAAAGGTCTCGAAATTGGAAGGCTGGAGAGACATCAACTCATTCTCAAGATGGTATACTCTCAAATCATCCTGCTTTCCATACAGGGTTTCCAATTTGTCCCAGATTTCCTTTGGAGTCTTCAATCTCGAGAGATGGAAAAGAAGATCCCGGGAAACATAGAGGCACAAGAATCTGAATGTTTCATCTTTCTTGTTCAAGAATCTAGCTTTTTCTATCACAGAAGCAAGCTCTTCTTCATTGTCCATAGTGACCCTATAGAGTCCTCTGGCATGTAGCTGAATCTCAATGTCTCCTTTCCATGAGTGGAAATTAAACAGAGTCAAGAGTTCTGCGAAAGAAGCCATCTGAAACTACTGGAGTGAATGCTTTCACCTGTTAAAAACTTGCAAATCACAACAAAAGGGGCACCGTAAGGTCGGATAACCTGCACATTTTAGGCTTTCATCACACCCAGCATAGTTGAACAAGCAAGCTTGACCAACAATTTCCTTACTCTGGGTATTAAGTGGTAAGCCTTGGCTTCTGGTGCAATGCTGGAATTTTTGAGCTTTGCTCATTTTTTCATGCAAGATCTGTCAAAAACCTTGTTTTTGAGAGATCTGAGCTTCATCCCACTGTGAGCTCTGGTACCATATTAATTTGTCACAGTGGTCTAGGAAAACATAGCCTCACAAAGAATTCAGACAAATATGCATAAAATTGGCAAAATGGTGCTGCAATGGAAGTAGCAGCTCTGTATAATCAAATGAAAGAATGATGATACAATACAATGATCATGCCAGATGCATGAATGCCAAGACAATTTGAATTCCCAAGGAGGTCATTCGAATTGAATGAGTGAGTCTAGCTTGACTGAATGTAAGCCACAGTAAACACTCAAGTTAACCACTGATCAAAATCCTAATTGACTCAACCGAGTCCTAACTGAAGTTAGAGTGTAATAAATGACTGAGTCTAACTGAAAGTAGCTTAAACACATGTCACTGCAAGCCAACCAACAAGTGGTAGTGCATCAATGACTCCAATGAACCCCGATGAGGTTAACTGAAGTGCAACTGATCATCAAAAGTGGTTGGAGGCGCCCCTGTTGACTCCAGTTCATTAAATAATCATTAAATAATCAATTTAATGAAGGGAGGCACCTTCATTGCTCTGTTTAACTGATTGTAACCATTAGTTAACAATAAAGTGCATTTATGACACTCAGATCACCCTCGGAGTGCTCGAGTTAGACTCCCCGAATGAAGGAGAAGGCAAAGTTAGCCTCCTTGACTGAAGGTAGACATGGGTGTGCTCATGCTGATGTCAAACAGTGCTCCTCTAATGTCAATTAAGTCAATAAAACTTAGGATAGTGGTTTAACTAGGCCAAATTGACCAAAATGAGTGTGTATGGTGGTAAATGCCTCCAACAGCAATACCACAAAACCATGGTGGTATATGTTGCACCTCCAAGCCTAAATTAACTTGCACATAGTTTTGACTGCGATGAACCTCTTGAACTGTCGATCAAAATAGCATTCGATCTATTCAACAATCAATCATCAACGTTCAGCATTGAGCAAGATATGTTGATCACACATCACCATCGATTAACTCGACAAGCTATAGGAACCGTCGATCACCTTTTCCCTCTGTCTGCGCCTTCAAAGCACAATTCACTACAATTTCATAAGGGAACTCATCTGATTTAGTCTTACATCTTGCGTTCAACGCAAATAACTTCACAAATCCTCCAATTATTCAAGCTATAAACATTTAGTTCATAACAAAATTTATACGAAGTATACTTTTTCTATTTGAGCAGGGCGAATGCGCATTTGTAAATTTCAAAATACACAGTTAAAACCTCTTCATACAAGAATAAAATAACAGAGTCTCTGCTCAATATGCCGATTTATTCAAACATGGTTTTATATATATATATATATCAAATTCAACAATATCACTATCTAATTTCTCAAAGCTTGAATTCAATTTAGAAACCGATTTACAGGGTACAATTTCCACAGTCTTGTCCTCTGTTTTTTGCTCCAAGAACTGATAATTATGATCCCTCTTCCATTTGGTTGTCCTGAAAATCACAAGCTAACCAAGAGCTTCTACGAGCTATTCCCAAGATTCTATGAGCTATCCCCAAACCTTTATCTACTAACGAGCTTCTTTGACTTATTCTAAGCTCGGTGCTATTCCCAAGATTCTATGAGCTATCCCCAAACCTAAACCTTTATCTACTAACGAGCTTCTTTGACTTATTCTAAGCTCGGTGAGCTAAACTAAGCTTCAATTAAATACAAAAGGATTATGTTTCCAGATCCTATAACCAAGGAACTCAATCTTTATTCAAACTCTTAACTGAACCCTATGACTCATCACTAACTGACTACTAGAATGTCTCAACATACTTCAACTCAACCCTATTTTTTACACCTGGAAAGGATTGAGTATCCTTATCCAGATTTATTCAAGTTTTTTACAAAATAAAAGAAACTACATATGTGTGAGATTCTAGGTCTCTTTAGGATTTCTCATGACCTTGTGAAGTCATAGATGACTTCACTTAGGTAGTCTATGCTCCTGCATCAATATTGCATAGACAAGAATATGCCAGCCTAAAGAAAACAAACTTACTTGATTTTGGTTTTACTTGATTTTGGTTTTATTCTGTAATTATTCCATACTACTCATGTATGCTTCCTTCATCAGATCTATTCAACACGCGAGTATGCCTACATTTCATAGTCCAAGGTCCATAAAATTAGAAAAAACAATTAACAGTTTCATATTTACCATAATATCAATTAAAAACTATACCAAGCAGTGAACACTTATTAAATGGACAATATCATGAACAATGAGAAAGCCAGAAGCCCTATGCAAAATATGCAGATCATCCAAAGCTAGTACCAACAACATCTCTTCTATTCATATTTTCTTATGCTAATTTCTCAATGCCCTTCACAAGAATATGTTTTGTTGTCAATCATCTCAATTTCATCATTCGATAACATGAATAATGTATGCAGATCCCGATATAAGTAGTAGAGACTTAACAATTTATGGGATTGAATTTGAAAAATGGTACAACATTGTTAATGCCCGATAAAGGATGAAATAACACCACCAACTAGCTGGAGATGGAGACGAGTCCAAATTAGATTTGTCCCAGTTTATCCCACAGTTTATCCAAGCCAAATCCTTTGAATTTGTAGATCTAAATGAGTATTACAGTGCGTGGGATGCTTCTCACTTCACTGAATAAGTAAGGCATATGGGAAAAGTCCCTAAAGATAACACGCTTGTCCCTTCATATCCATTGTTATAGACCCTATGGACGATATGTAACATCCCATTTCATAGAATTTACCCAGCACCTTCCCCAAGTTCATACCGCAGTTCGAACCCTACAAGCATGTGTAAATTGCAATCTCCAACTGCGGATTAGAAACCCGTAGGCACGAAATCTTCGACAGCTTCAGGAGATCCGAGTACTCCAAATGAAAGATCACCACCAAGTTCTGGACGTCAGGGGCCAGGGAGTCCTCCGATATGACTGGAACTTTCGCTATCTGAACTATAAATTTGTCCAGTTTAATCTCACAAAAACAAGGAAATATGGAAGAATGGATTCCTTCTCTTGTGGGTTTGGATGTCACCGAAATTCTCAGAGCCAAACCTCTCACCAAAACCTTCCTAAACGGACATGGATCCATTGGTGATCCATTGTACCCAAAAAATAATAATCTCATAAAGTCATCAGATTGAATCCACCAACACTGAATTATAACTACACTGGTGTTATCAATCTCTTTATTATATATATAAATGTTCACCATCATCGAGTGCATTAGTTGCAAGGTGCATAGTGCATGACTTGCATGTGGCAAAGGGTATTTTGCAACGTTGTACTACTAGATCCTTCACATGTGACAGTTGTATCATACGCGCTTTAAATGGAAGTCACTAGTAGTAGCCGACCAAGCCTCTCTTTTTGTACAAAGTTCAATAAGTTTAAATCGATGGCATATTAAGGCAATGGACTTTGTTTTGCATATATAAATTTTTATTGTATAGATCTTAATGTCGAATTCCTGCTCAATTAAACTGATGAGTATGTTGTTTTGCTCGCTTCCTACTACAACACTTTTTAAGAAATCCCCATCTGTCAAATCGTTCCAAGAACACTTGTGGCTGCAAAGACATGAAATCAGTTTGAGTAGTTATGGCATTCATCACAATCGCTGGCATATTCCCTAGTATCCTTGTCAAGAGTTGGCCAATAATACCCAGCATGAAAAGTTAGAGGTTCTTACTTTTGGCAGCAAAATTACCACCATTTGGTTCATCATGACAAGCATGGAGCACTTTTATTTCTAATTTTTAGTTATACTTCGACCAACAACTGAACTCGATTCAAGTTGTAAATCTATTTGTTCTTTATTAAGAGTAAAGTTGGGTTTTGCATTCCACTAGCATCAACGAGACAACAACTGAGAAGAGAAAGAGTAGCACAAGTCCTAGCATGGAGCCTAGTGAACAATATGATCTAGTATTTGAAGTGCAATTGGCATCTTTGGTTCCAAGGGTTAAAAGGGAAGCAGAGTTGACCATTTCCAAATCTTTACATAACCTGCGCCTGCCTCAACATTTGGCGAACATGCATCAACATCCCTCTGCCACCTGCGAGCTCGTTTGCTTGTCTGAATGGCTGTACTGATTTAAAATCTTGCTTGTTTGGATGGCTGTACTGATTTAAAGTCAAACCATCTTGCAAGAGCCAACCCTGACCTGATTTCAATGGCTCGATTGGCTTGCGCTTAACGCAAGGACCTCGCCATCTTGTCGCACTTGTTTATATTATATTCAATCAAGGAAACCTATAACTCAAATTTTAAGTTTTTTTTGTGAAGGAATTATTTGATAGTGCATATTCATATCCCAACAAAAGTAACCGATTCTGAAAGTTTAACTTTATGTATAGGGTTAACTTAAGCATAGAAGATGACCGTGAATATAATCATCGACGCCATATACCAGTTGAATTGTATGTTAGCGAGCGCCTTGGCCCGCATACTTGCTTCCTGGCTAACACACTTAACCACATCGTGGCCCTCGGTGCGCTCCATCTGGCAAACCTGGGGAATGAAGGTCGGGATCCAGAGCATGAATCCCATGTGGACGAACCACGCCCCCTGAAACACCAACGACGTGGAAGGCACCGTTTCCACCAGAAAGCTCTGCGTGAACGCAACCTCGAGAAACGTGGCCGACAAAGTGACCACAACGATGAGCTGGAGGAGCCAGTGGTAGTGCCCCTCTGCCTCCATGTGGTCAGTTGAGTGAAGGTGGAAGAGCAACAACTCCTGGCTAAAGGCAAGCGCCACGATCACATGCAGCGCCACAGGCGGAACCGTGAGCTTACTGAGTTCCGCGTATAGAGCAACAGAAGCGCAGATAAGTAAGAACAACGATATGGATGAGTGTTCGAAGTTGTTGAGGTGCTCGGGCGGGATGCTCCAGTTGTCTGCCAAGGGTTGGTGCCTTTGCGGCCTGATGAAAAGCCTCGCCAAAATCAATAAACAAGACCCCGCTATAATGGTCTCCAGCTCCACGTCGCGTGGGAGAAAACGGCTATGGCGTTCTGTGACGCTGCTTCGACGCCTGGGCTAATGAGTTTCGATCCAGGGTCTATTGATGCTGATGCTAGTAATTTTAATCCGATTTGCAGGTGTGCTGCTTCCTGCTTCCTGCCTGGACTGGAAGCAGTGGCCGCGTTGTAGTCATATAAACTGGAGAACTGCAATAAAAATAAAATAATTGAAAGGGAATTCATCTTGTATGCATTAGCTGTGTTTAACAGATGGCAACACTTGATTCGTAAGAAAACAATAATGATGTGAACATGGAGTGGCCTGATGCCGAAAATGAACAGTGATTTAAAACTCCACCCACAGAAAGAACAACTAATGACGTAATTAATATCAGTAAAATCTAAAACTAACTAACGAAACCCAAAGCATTTAAATATTTTACTTTATATATTATCCCTTAGTAAATGCGAACACACAGCAACCCATGCAATTAAAATATGATGGGTGACATCCGAAGAATACATCGAAACCAAAATTTTGGGATTTTTAAGGGGATTCTCGAGAACGAAGTCTCCAAAAAGAAAATAAGAAAGATTTATTAAAGAAGTAATTTTAATATTCAAGTTTGTAAATATATTTTAATATTTAAATCTATAAGCAAGAAATTATTCGTATTCTTAAAATAAAATAGGAAATAGTTGTTAAAGGAGTATTTTTAATATTTAAATATTTATTGAAAAAGTATATTTTATATTTAAAATAAAATATGAAATAGTTATTAAAAAAGTATTTTTAATATTTAAATTTGTAAAATGAATGATGATGTAAGTTCAAAAGTATTTTTTAATTTGTAATGTTTGATGGATTTTCTTAAGATGTTTTTTTGTTTGTTAGAAATATGTGTGGTTTTTACTAGAGGTTAGTGCATTTCAATTATTGGTTAAGAAATCTCAATTCAAGGGTAATTTGTAGATTTTATTGGCTTTCGCTATATCAATCTTTAACATCGGTGTGTTATTGAATTGAAGTCCCCTAACAAAAGAAACCCGCACCTTAGATAAACTAGCTAGAATTGACCATTTAAAATTTCCTTTTATTTATAATATGAAAATGTTGAAAAAACAAAGGAACTTAATTAATGTGAAACATTTTAAATTATATATATATGAAAAGTTGTTGATTAAGTAAAATACTTTTAAGATAAAATGATTAAGCAGCTCAATGCCTTTAAGTTATAAATGTACAAAGAGAATTGTTGAAAGAGGCATTGCCTTTAAGTTATAAATGTACAAAGAGAATTGTTGAAAGAGGCATTGCCTTTAAGTTATAAATGTACAAAGAGAATTGTTGGAAGAGACATTGTAATAGAATGTGAGTGATAATTCTAAGAAAAAAATTAACATAGCTAAGATAAGAACGAACTCGCATGAGCTCCATAGTGAAAGTGGTCGTTGGACAGTCCCTAAAACACCATGGGTAGAAAGGATCTGCTACCTTTGTGAGAGTAAGCACATTGAAGATGAAAATCACTTCCTCTTAGAGTGCCCTGTGTACACCCACATTAGATCCTAGTTTCATAATCTTTGTTGTAATACCGACATTCCTAGCCTTTTAGCCTGTCAAAATTATAGTAAGCTCGGGATGCTTCTTTCCAAGCTCTTTGAGCATAGAAATATAAATTTAAAGCAAACTAATTAATTCTCTTCTTTAGGTCTGATAGACCAAAGTTTGGTCTCAGGGGACGTTAACCATCATCATCATCATCATCTATTAAAACAAAGAACGGCTATCACTCACAAATGCTTTTGAGGATATGGTGGTTTGTTTAAATTTGTTTAATGAGAACATAGTCTTAATTGTGCCATTGAAGTTATAAAGTAATATAGATTAATCTATTCAAGTAGTTTGATATAAATTGAATATTTATAAAATCAAGATACTATAAAGAGGTCATTAATCCTAATTTGGAAGATCAAAGTATCTTTCGATCCATGGAAGAAAATTATATAGCCAAGATTAGAATGAACTCTCATGAACTCCATAGTGAAACAAGGTGTTGGTCTATTCCTAAATCTCCATGGGCGAAAATGGTTTTGCATCTGTGTGAGTCTATGAGCGTTGGTGATTAGAATGAACTTTTTCTTAGAGTGCCTTGCTTACACCCACATTAGATCTGAGTTTCATAGTATTCATTACAATACAAACCTTTATAACCTCTTAACTTGTCAAAACTATAGTGACATTGGAAAGCTTATTGGCAAGCTTTTCGAGCACAAAAACAAGGTTTTAAAGTAAACCAAGTATTGTCCTTCTTAAGGTCAGATACACCAAAGTTGGTCTTAGTGGACGTTCATCATCATCTTTGTCATCGTCATCATCATCATCGTCATCATTCTATTCCATGTGACCAAAATAAGAAATGAGTATATAAAAAGTAAAAGGAAAAGTAAAGGTAAAATAAAAAGTGAGTATATAAAAAGCAAACGTAAAGCTTTAATAAATGTTTACGGGGTAACCAATTCTATTACAGTGAAACATGTTAATATATATATATCATTCTTTACATCTTTAATTTAAAATTGATTTTTTTACAATATTTATATCGATAAGCGTTTTTATTTGAGATTTGGGGTGGACTAGGGCCTATGTTTTTTCATCTATGGATGAGGATGAGACAAGTGTACTGTAAAGATTGATTCTATGACGGTCGTCCAAAATTCAAAATAAACAATTATAAGAAAAAATTATAAAAAATAATTGGTAGTCGAGGAATGGATAATTGGTAGCAATGAATGGATAACTCATAGATGATTAAAGGATAACCAACACTTTATGGCAGATAACTAGAAGAATATGAGATTAAAAAAAAGAATCATAAAAATAACTGATAGTTGATAAATGGATAACAAGAAGAATGTGAGTGATAATTGAACCCATTTAACTAGAAGAATATAAAGAATAAAAAAAAGACAAATTGTCTTCCATTCAATCACTATCTCTCAACCATTTGATCCTACCACAAACTATATATATATATATATATATATGATAATATATAAACAACAAACACAAATCAAACATAACCCAACATTAATTCAATTGAGCCTTTATATAGACCATTTTTTTCGAGTGAAACACTCTTTTTTTATTTAGAGAAAAACTCTAAAATTTTGTTTGTTTACAATTGGTGCAATGCGCGTGTAAATGCGACCCCTCTTTGTTGCAGCCTGCTATCACATGGGGAGTGCCCGATTGGACTCAAAATTTGATAAGCCCCCCTAATTGCCTCTAGACCACAATCCAACCTGACATGTATTCTAGATCATGAGATTAATCATAGCTTTTGGCATGTGAACCCCATTTCTTTTGCCGCTATGTGCAATCTTCATTTTGAAGCATTTTCATGATAAAAGGGTTGATATGAGACTTATGATGTTGAATTTTGTTGTGGCGGTGATGATGGTTACTAGACTTTGTTTTTAGGTATGTAAACTACCATATTTTCATAATTATTTTTGCCAATATTTATATAAATTTGGACTAATTTGCTTGTGAATTAACATGACAATTGAGAGGTCAAAGTGCTTCAGCACTCATAGTGATGACAACCCATGTCATACCTCTGTCACTCGATATATGATAGCCTTTGGAGCAATAGAAAACCTATTGTCTTAGAAAAAAGACTTCCAACAAACATGGTGGCTTTTTATCGTTGATGTGGTCATGTCATTCACCTATTCTGCGATTGGAATCGACTTTAGTATCACTAAAACAAAGGTCTCTCCTCAATTACTAGTTTGACATCATATTTCAATCATTGATCTCTATCTAATAGTTCATAATTGATATTTGGATAATAGTTCATAATTTCCAGTGCGACATCATAATTAAGTTATTCATAACACTTCAAACATGGTTTAAATCAATAGATATCATGTAACTTTTTGAGATATCACATATCGATGTTTGGATGTGAAAGTTGCATTTACATTTAAATATCCAACTTTAGTATCCTGTAATCTTTAAACTCTTGCAAATCTACACTTATGTATTTTGCAAATACTATTGTATTTCCATAGTTGATGCATATTTGTCAATGTCTAATGACATAATCTTATTCGCCTTGCTTTCACAGTTTTATGCTATTATTTTATGGTAGAAAATAATTCTCATATCTTTAGCAGTGTTGCATAGACAAAATGCTTTTGCAATGTCTCTTCTTACTCTTTCCATTACATTTTCCCTTCTAATAAAAGCATGTAGCAATGTCCTCTTTCCATTTCATTTTCCCTTCTCACAAAAGCATGTAGCAATGTCGAGGACATTGCCACCATGTGGCTCTTGTTTGTAAAAAAATTATAAAATAATAAAAATTGAGGTTAACCATCTCTATAAACTTGCATTTCCCATGGATTGGTACTTTTTTATTAGTTTCGGCTTGATATATTGATACATAATGCGTATTGTATTTACGTTAATACTAGTTTATATCTTTTATTTTGGGCTTCAATGAGTTGATTAACAATATTAATCCAGGTGTAACAAGTGTACATTTGAGATTCATTCCGTGATCGTTTAGAGTGTTTTTTTCAATTGTGGTTCACCTACCACCAGTGTGGCTTGCTACGTCCATGGGAACAAGTCATAGGGGGGCCACATGAAGGGGTCTCACCCCATTCGCTCTAGTTACAGAGCTAACCCAATGTAGACATCAAGTGAGGCCCTTATATATCAATGAATAGCCACCTAGGGATTTGACCTCGAGACCTTTTGCTCACAACTTACATCACTCAAGCACTAAAGCTATCCCATTGGGTTACCATTTAGATTATTATGCTTAAATGCATCTTGATTAAGATTTAAATGAGCTTAGTTAAATAGTTAACTATAACCATTTAACTAAGCTCATTTAAAGCTTAGTTAAATGGTTAACTAGAACCATTTAGCTTTTTGTTTTTTCAATTGATGTTTTAAATTTAATTTTTAAGTCTGGATGACTTGAAAATGAGAGGTATCCCACCAACCACAAGTTGAAGAATTATAATAATTAATAATATATTTAACCATATATAATATACTATTGGATTTCAATGAAGGAATATGTTTTTATTTCATATCAACAACGAACTAAATTAAATTGATAGTCACACTCAAATCGCAGCGAGCTAAGCTTTCATGGAGATTCTGTTAATGGGAGGTTGTGACTTTTGTTATGTCCTCGACAAGGGGATATATATAAATGGCGAAGGTGTATTAATCATGTCCGTACAGTGCAATATTTGAAATTTTTTCCATAGTTGCTAATAGCTATTAATATTTGTATTTTTAAAATTTGAATTTTTTTTTAATTTTCTAATTGGACAAAAGTAGATGACATCATCTTCGGTATTCCCTTCCCAATACCCGATGGCGAGGTGATCTCAACATTTAGTGTGGTGGTAAGGTTTGCCTTCGCTTTATCTACTACCGCATTAAATTTTATTTTCTATTGCATTACTTCGACAGGACAATGAATGCATGTTTCCATGGAAAAGGTCGTTCAACTGTTAAAGCTAAGCATCCATATCATGTATCCCAAGGCTTGACTGATCTTAAAATCATGGAGTCATTTTTTAGGCTATCATTTCTTTGAGGTAGTCGATAATACTACATTATTATTTAAGAAATTTTGAGAGAACTTCTCAGTCGTTTGAACCACCATCAAAATTTATTGTCAGGTATGAACTTAATTGCTCTACTAATTTTTACTTTGACTGTGATCGCCATTACACCTTGACTACAATATCCATTACAAACAAAGAGAGAAACCAACTTTTATATGACACGTAGAATGATGTTAAGTCTACACAGAAATCGAAGTGACTGTAGCAAACAATTAACGCCTGACATGTATAAATCAAATTATCCCTCAGGAAAAGTTGTTGTATCCTCAAATCTATTTTCTCCTTGAGTTTCAAATTTTAACAATCTACCATTAGTAATTAGTAAGTTAATTGCAATCAGACCAGGTTCATGTTCTATTTTTATGAAATCTTGGATATCGACATCCTTAAGATTGCATCTGATGAAAAATCATCTGCATAGGACGGAATTTCAACATTTGTGTGATATTGGGCTCCGCCTAGGTTAGATGAAAATCCGAGAATAGGCCTTAGTTACATCAAAATCAATATGGAATTTATCCCCAAAAATGAAGTACAACAGAGCCCTATCTGATTTGACCCAACGGGAACCCTTTAATTTTCCTTCTGGGAGGGTATTGATTTTCATGCTTCATAATCGATCCATTCATTCTCTAGGTATGGAGTGAAAGCCATCATTTCTGTCAAACTCATCCAATAATTCATGTGTTGGTGTTCCTTGCATAACCAACAAAACACCCACCATTGTAGATTGCTTTGAGGAATTGTGCATGATATTTGAGTTGTGCATAATCCCCTCCATTAATGCTTGAAAGAATGAAGTAGGAAGCTATGAGGACTAAGAATAGAACATGACTCCAAATGAATGGAAATGACGTAATTGTAATCATCAAATTGGCCATCGTTCCCCACCCTGCCCGCTTTCAGCCCAATACTCATCTAGTGTGATGGCCCGAAATGAATGAATAATTTATTTGAGTTATTTGGGGGCATGTGTGGAATGATATAAGGTACTTTGATTCTAAGTCACAATCCTCTCACAAGGAGGATTACGATCCATTAGCTTCAAAATATTTTCATTGGCAATAAAAGCTGATCATTGACATATCTAAAGAAGCCTGCTTAAAGACCTAGCAATGGAGGTATACCTATGTTTTCAGGCGTGTTGGAGACGTTTACAACCACACACACTTATTTTGGTCAATTTGGCCTAGTTAAACCACTATCCTAAGTTTTATTGACTTAATTAACATCAGAGGAGCACTGTATGACATCAACATGAGCACACCCATGCCTACCTTCAGTCAAGGATGCCAACTAAGCCTTCTCCTTCATTCGGGGAGGCTAACTAGAGCACTCTGGGGGTGATCTGAGTGTCATAAACGCACTTAATTTATAATTGATGGTTACAATCAGTTAAACAGAGCAGTGAAGGCGCCTCCATTCATTAAATTGATTATTTAATTAATATTTAATGAACTGGAGTCAACAAGGGCACCTCCAACCACCTCTGATGGTCAGTTAGACTTCAGTTAACCTCATCAAGGTTCATTGGAGTTATTGATGCACTAACACATGTTGGTTGGCATGCAGTGACATGTGTCTGAGCTACTTTCAGTTAGACTCAGTCATTCATTGCACTTTGAATTCAGTTAGGACTCAGTTGAGTCAATTAGGGTTTTGATCAATGGTTAACTGGTGTGTTCACTGTGGCTTACATTTAGTTTTAAGCTAGACTCATTCATTCAATTCGAATGACCTCCTTGGGAATTCGAATTGTCTTGGAATTCATGCATCTTGCATGATCATTGTATTGTATTATTCATTATTCATTGATTATAAAGAGCTGCTACTTCCATTGCAGCACCATTTTTCCAATTTTATGCATATTTGTCTGTATTCTTTGTGACACTGCGTTTTCAGTTCCTAGACCACTGTGACAAATTAATAAGGTGGAAGACCATCATCAAATTTAAAAAAATGTGGTATTGGAGGTTTCCATGGAGGTAAAGCCAAGTTTTGAAACTGATCACTAAGTCTATCATTCTTAATATAATATAATTAATATTAATACTTAGCTAGTGTGATTATTATGTATTATAATCATGTGAAGTGATGTCCATAATTTCATAATAATGAGGAAAATGTTAAGTGAGGATGCTAAGGTGTTGACAAAAGCCTAGGAGCTGATGCAACAGTGGGTGACGAAGTATATCAGGTCGTGGGGCTATAGAATTTGTTGGGTACACATTCTGCATCACTTCTCTACGTCGGTGTTTAAGAAATACAGGGAACCATAGCTTAGAGAACAAGTTGCTCCTTCAAGGGTCATGTTGGCTTTACTCAACCTCATTCCAACTGGCACACTTTCTCTCAGTCTGGGTTTCTCAATAGGAAGAATGCACCAGGAAGATTTGATTCTTGAAATTTTAGTACAACATGAAAAGACGTGATAGGGAATGTATGAATTTTGTGTGAACAATACTCTTTGTTCAAGATGCTTCTTCTGCTTTTTTTATACCATCTATTGCCATCCACCTTCATTTGAATATTTTTGTCTTAATGGAGTACAACCATGCATTTTAATGAAAATGAAGTATGACTTTTGCGTGAACAATACTCTTTGTCCAAGATGCTTCTTGGGCTATTTGTTTTTGTATACCATCGATCGTCATCCACAAATACTTAGTAAATTTTGAATGGTATAAAAATTATCCTTAAGACTCTTATTCGTTTGAATATTTCTATCTTAATGGACTACAACCATGCATTTTAAAAGCAATTCTATGTTAAGTTCATGCCCATGCATTTAAGTGGTCAACCAAGTCTCAACAAACCTAAGTTTTATCCACATTGACATACCGGGTTAAATTAACAAAATTTCTTAACCTCTAGGTATAAATTGTGAAATAAATGATTTTTTTTAATTTTGTCATAGTAAGATAATAATTTCTTTCACCAAATCATTGTTCCCTCGTTATAAAATCCATTACAAATCACTTAAAAAAACAAAAAAAAAACTATATTATATATTCACTTTAAGAAAAAACAAACGTAGATATGATGCTAAACGATTATTCAAATTGATGTTAATTCTACTATTAAAAATACTGTTTATTTTAGGCCAACGAAATTGAAATGTACATAGAACTCGTGTTTGTTTATCACATTAATTTAACTAGTTGTCAAAGAGATCTAAGTTATCTCATAAAGCTTTGATGGTCCAATTTTAACTTTTAAATTATTATTGTTTCTAGCTTCATATCAAGTGCAAAAAGAAACTCCTTCAACAAGTGTTACCATTGCAAAAAACTTCTTTTCATAGCTGGCCATAAAGCTAATAACAATGTGAGAGACATTACGGCCACATAGCTCTTATTATACCTGCCTCAGCAGGTATATTGTAATCGATTAAAGTCAAACTCCTTTGACTTTGGGTATTAGTTGCCCTGTTTTGATGCAGCTTTAAAGAATTAAACCTGTTTTGCAAAAGTATGACTTAGGGGTTTGTAAAATATTTTTTTTTAATTTTGTTAAAAAGCTATTTTTGTAAACAACTGATTGGTGGATAGGAGGTGATTTCAACATTGGGATTTGCTATCTGGATTTGAGTTGACATGTGGAAAAATGATGTCATAATAATAAAATTAAAAAAATCAAAATTTTCTCCCATTGCCATCTGTTCACACCACGACATACTCCACTTTCTATCTTCAGTGGTCCATGCGGTCTGCCGGCTGGTGGACTGCGTAGCGGTGAAGTGCATGCATGAGGCTGAGTCGGCTATGCGAGTGTTCATGGGGTCGGTGTTCTTCCTGCAGCCCCGCGGCGACACACAACATCATCATCAAACTTCATCTGCAATCATATCGAACATATGAGACTATTTCACTTGTTATCAGAAAAATATATTTATGTAAGCTCCTAGGCAGAATTCTAAGGTTTGTGCACCCAGAGAAATTAAGATCCTCAAGACAACTCAATTCACCAGACATCGTGGAAGCTTTTGTAAACTGCAACAACCCTTAAGTTTAAGGATTCTTAGAAGCTTCAACTGTCCTAAGCTCTCAGGTATTTGAATTAGCTTCTTGCAAAATTGTAAGTTCAATGTCCTCAAACGTTGAAGTTCCCCTATGCTTTTTGGCAAATTTTTCATCCCTGCACACGAACTAAGATTCAGACATTCTAGTGCATATAACTCACCAAGACCTTCAGGTAGTTTTAGCAAACTGCATCCAGTCAGATCCAGTCTTGTCAACTGATATAAAAGTTTAATTTCTTCTGGCAGCATGAATAGTCCCACAAATTCTTTGAGCTCCAAACTTCGCAGGTTCTGTAGCTTTATCACCACTTGTGAAGTTATTTCAAGACCTGAGAAATAACTTGTTTGACATTCTACATATCCATTAACCATATCCCTTTTATTTCATCCACATTCTACATAAAATCAACACTTGTATAGTATCGAACAGATAAGATATATCAATATATAACTATTGAAACTTGATTACGAAAAAGTGAAAGGTAGGGCATACCTGTTCTTGTTCAAGAGCCAAAGACAGTTCCTCTTTGGTTGTGATTCGGAGACTTTTACTCATCTTACGACTAATCCCTGCAGCCGTAGAGCACACCCTTACTTTGTCAATGTGTCTTGTCACAAGATGAATGTCTTCAAGAGCAAAGAGCTGTGCTTCTCCTACAATAGAAGCTACTGTCTCCCACTCCCAACCGCTGAAAAACCAGCAAATGTCCATGAGAGTCTCTTGGGCATTTTCTGTAAGACCTTCGTAAGCTAGTAACATCTTTTTTTCCTCCCTTTCTAGTCCATCATAAGACCAGGAAATAAGCTGTGTATCTTCCATGATGATGGAAATGGAACCAAGCCAATGACAAATGGAACTACGGATGGACGAACTAGACAACTGATCAAACTTTCACTGAATTCTGTTGTTGTATTGGTGAAGTGGGAAAGTTTAAAAAGATAAAGATACAGAAGAATGGTGTATGCCCTGCTGCGTGCAACCCACCTTCCTTGGATCTGCAACCTACTTCATCAAACCGACGGGGAATAGCCGGGCAACCAGTGATGATAGGCTAATCTTGTCTCAATACAGCTTAAAAATATTTTCTACGCATCCGAGACGCTTGCCTTTCGCCGGTTCTCGCCCAACAGAATGCCTCTCATGAAACAAAGTGAAGCAACATAATGAAAAACCCTTCTCAGAAGCACTCTGGAAAGGGCAAAAGAGCCAAAGAAACAAAGTAGCAGTTATACCCACCAAGAAATGCAGCAACCAATACACCGATCGACAAATACACTAAACGCAAAGTATACTGCACAATTTACAAACACATAGTCATTAATCAATATGCCAGATCGTTGCTCTCCTAAAAAATATTACGCTGCAGTTGATTACATTGTTTCTGCTTTCCATTCCAAATTCGAAAGATTTATTTCAATCATGTCATGAACTGTAAAAAATCTATACCGATCCCTGTTGGAAAACGGGGTAAGAATATGCTATTATTATTCAAAAACATGATCCCTGTCAGATATTATTCGATTTCAATCATGTTAAACGCTTAATTTAAAAATTTGACCATTCTCGTAGAACTGTTTTTTTAATTAAAACACAATTTAAAAAACAGACGAAATGATAGATCCTTTTGTTGACTTGAAGAGTTGTTTAGTGGATCTGTGCTTGACCGTGCAAACCCATCTGCCGCTGAGATAAATTATGGAGAAATGGGTTATTGGTGCAGCAATGGAAAGAGTACCCTGGAACGGAGTATGAGTAACGGTGGCCGAAAAACCTAGTTGATAGCAAATTGACCTTTTTTCTTTCAAGAATTTGGTAGAAAACACTAAAATTAGGTATAATCGAAGTTTCTGAATGATATTTAGGTATAATCGAAGTTTTCATTTAAACTCTTTAGAATTCATCGGATGTACTCAATTGATAAAACTCATAACAACTTTTCTTTGAATTCAAGATTTTCAGAGAGATTAAAACTCTTACCAAGTTTGAAAAAATTGGAAAAGTGTTTGACAGCTACCCAAACCCTAGGTAATCCTCTCTTCAGCCCTTCGTGTTCACCACAGCATGGTGTACATCCCATGATTAGACTATATCTGCCTTTCTCGCTACAAATGATTGCTGAAAATGGTGTTTAGCTCAATCTCCTACTTCCTGTCGCCTAATCAAGGATTACAAATTTATAAGCAGGATTACACAGGCGGCGCAATATACTAGCTAGCTTGCGTGAAATTATGAAAATAAATTTTTAAGGTTCACCTACCCCGTTCACAACCTTCTTGACCAATAATATATCTGACATATCGAGAGTAACATGATCCAGGCGCTGGATTGAGTCACTATGCTGAAACCCGCCCTTAGCACTTTGCTAATACCTACCCTGTTTACCATTTTATAAAACAATTCGAAAATAAGTAATACTAGCGAAGACCGAGATCCAACAGAAGCAGTAGTAGCATCAGTAGATTGGAGTTCTGTTTGAGCCTATCCAGTAGTAAAGGCAACATAGTAAGCACGAGCATGGGTAGCATTCCTTTCGCGATTTTGCACATCCCAGCTTGTTACGACTTAAAGTCAATTACCCACAGAAACACCAGGTAAACACCTGGATTCTGAAGACAAGGCTAGCTGCTGTGTATTCATTCACAAAGTCTGGATTCCTTGTAAAGGAAGGATCGAGGAAGAGGACAATCACATGGTTGTTTATCTCTACCTCTCGTAGAGACCACTTCAAACAATTGAGCCGTCCCTTATCTACAACCAAAAAGCATATTACAACATTACTTTCTGTAATATATGAAAACATATTTCCTTGGGTCTGCATTGTAACAAAATAATGGGAAGGAACATTTCAGAATTGACAACATTCTCTCTGAATTGATTATGCTTATCGAAAACATTTCCAGTGTCCAGGTCCATTAAGACGCTTATAGGTAGACGGATGGCTATTTGCATGCAATTGAAGTTTCATTTTCTTAATTCAATTTCCACAAAATGCATGGCTTCCAGGTGTACTTGACCTGTTCTGCTTTGAATGCTCTACAAAATGCATGGCTTCTAGGTGTACTTGACCTGTTTTGCTTTGAATGCTTTGCCAATACAGGTAACCCAATTTCCACAAAGTGCATGGCTTCACTGCTAAAGTGGCCATGACATACTCCATTTTCTATTGTGATAGGATGATAAAAAATTATTTAATTAAAAAATGTTTTCCAGGTGTAAACGGCGCGCTTTTTAAAATGTCACTATCACCGAGATTTATCGATTCCAAGAAGATATTTTTATTAGAACTATAGAATTGAAATGAACTTGACTTTAGACGTGCGACTTGCGAAGGGATTTATCTTCTTAAATGGTTTATCGTTTCCTGGCCAATTAGTCCGTGGTTTAATTGGAAGTGTGCCTAATGAAGTCCAGGAAGCTCGTGAGCCTATTGAACAATTTGGTCTTCTCTATCTACTTGAATAACACGTCTACATGAAAAGGAGAATCGAGTGATGACGATATTTTTTTATCGTTTATTGAGATTGGTTTTTGGTATATCTAACATTTAAGGAAATTATTAGGGAATTATAATTTATTTTTTTTAGATTTATATTTTTATGTTAAAAAACATTTTTTAAAGTTTTGATGAGTTAATAAGTTAGGAAGGTATTTATAAAGGATATCTAGGATTCTTATGATTTGGCTAGAAGGGTAGGTGCTCTAATCAAGAGACATCCATTGTAGGTTGAGGTATGAGTTTTATGCTAGATGATGGCTTATGTGTTGCTGATAGCTAGCCTAGGGTTTATAATGGAATCTAATCAGATTTGAACCTAGACCTTGCACAAGTAGTTGGCTAGTCATTGATTCCCTTATATCTAGAAAAAAATAAGTTAGGAGGGTCGGTAGCATTACAAATATTTTGAGACTGGACTTTGATGTGGAGAACATTATAAGAGAAATAGTTTTTCGTCCTCCACCTTCTTAGTACCACAAAGAAGAAACATCCCTTTACCCCACAACATTTTATGAATTGTCCACCACCATGTTTCATTATGTAGTATGTTCCTATTTTAGAAATGTTGAGTTTCTTACTTCAACTAGCTATAACATAAATATACTTTTGATCTTCTAGATTGGGGTTAGTGACCACTTTATAGTATCTTAATTTTATCTTATCTTCTATTTCTTTATTGCACTACATTTTCTCCTTAACTCTAGATTTGATACCAATATTTTGTAGTGTGACCTCCTCTATTATCCAATGGTTTAGATAAGACATAGCATATCTAGGCCAACCCTTCTTAAGTTGCAAGTGACTTTCACTGGAGTTTGAAGCAATCTTAAGAAGACTCATCTTTTGATTATACATTAAATACTTGGTTGTAGTCATACTCTCAATGGGGGGAAGACCAAATTCTATGAAGAGGATATGAAAGTTGTTTTTTGGGTCAATTTTAGACCAGGGTGGACATTGGTGTCCAAAAAAGGGGTATGTTATTGTCTAGTTGTTAGCATTTCATTCCCTATGAAGGAGAAGGTCTCACTCGATGGAATGTTGAGACTTATGTTCGTGCAAGGCTCATACAATATGATTTCTGCAATGCACACCCATCCTCATACTAATAGTTCAAAATTAAGTACCATGCAAGCATATAACCCTCAAACTAAAACCATTCTCTATCTATTCACAGATTTAACATGATCATCACAAGAACCATCATCCTAGCCTAAGAACACACCAACGATATACCTTGGTTATTGTTATCCAACATCATAGATAACAAAGAGTACTAAAACATATCATCACCATACGATATATATGCAACCACAATTTTAAGGGGGTCTCATCCATTGATTTTCAAATAACTCTATACATCATTGCACCATTATTATCTTTGATTATGAAACCTAAACTATAATAAAATTCATAACTCATAGATAAACCTATTAATCAACATGTGATTAACATACATGAACAATATTGAGCATCAACAAGGAAATCAACCCTTTGATAGGATGAGGCCTTTACATTTATATTCATGAACCATGAGGCAAGGATTTACATTCAAACTCATGAAACTATTATCATACTTTCAGTTCCTTATTTAAGAACCAATTGATATCGCTTCTTCTCAAGCCAAGTGTCTTAACCCTTTTACCACTAAACTCCTCGATAACCTGAAATCCTACCTACTATTGTGGTTCTAGTTGTCTCCCTCTTTGACTAATACTCTTTAATTCTACTAAAAATATTCAATCTCGGTGGTAGGACTCCTATCTTTTTTTTTGTCTATTGACTCAGTGCCACCATATCCTTCCCTATAACTACAACATATTCACAACAAAAGATTGAATTTAATTTTACTTAAACTTATATAGATACAACAAATCATCATGCCCCACCAATATAGAAAGGAACAAAGAGTCTACGCCATCACTCACTTTACTATTCTAAGTGGCGTAGCATGGTTTGGTTGGGACAATTCAAACCATAAAAAAGAACCAATAATTTTCACCAAACACTCCTTTAATCAAAGCAAAGAATACCTACAATCAACATTATCAAAAAACAAATCCAACAATTCCCCATTATTACATTGGCATGACATGGTTTGGTTGGGACAATCCAAACCATAAAAAAGAACCAATAATTTTCACCAAACTCTCCTTTAATTAAATCAAAGAATATCTACAATCAACATTATCAAAAAAATTCAACAATTTCCCATTATTACATTGGTTGAATTGAAATTAAAAAAAAAAACCGAATGTATTATCCTAAGCAACGAAGCTCATAATTGGTGACTTGTTGGCCAATTATATTATACAATTTAAAAAAAAAAAAAAATTGTGAAAGATGTGGCTTGAAATTATAAAGTTTAATTATTGAATATCAAACATTAATATCGCCGGTAGTCCATGCGGTCTGCCACC
>LPNX010993468.1:11248-56439 GCA_001517045.1 Pseudotsuga menziesii
GCGCTGGTACCAGGTGATGTACCTAGCTGGAAGGCTCCGTACCGTATGAATATTCTGGAACTTAACAAATTAAAAACGCAGTTAAAGGAATTAATCGATAAGAAATATATTAGACCTAGTGTTTCCCCTTGGGGAGCACCAGTAATTTTTGTTAAAATGAAAGATGGTACTATGCGACTCTGCATAGATTACCGTCAGCTTAATAAAATGACAATTAAAAACAGGTATCCGTTGCCCCGCATAGACGATCTGTTTGATCAGCTGCGTGGAGCTACGGTGTTCTCTAAGATAGACCTGAGATCAGGCTATCATCAAGTGAGAATAAATGAAGAAGACATATTTAAGACAGCTTTCAGGACGAGATATGGACATTACAAATTTGTCGTAATGCTATTCGGGCTTACTAATGCCCCAGCCATCTTTATGTGTCTAATGAACAACATAATGCATCAATACTTAGACAAGTTTGTTGTTGTATTCATCGATGACATCTTGATCTACTCTAAAAATGAAGATGAACATAAAGAACATTTACGGATAGTTTTACAAGAACTGCGAGAGCAACAGCTCTACGCGAAATTCAGTAAGTGTGATTTCTTCAGGGATGAAATCCAATACTTAGGTCACGTGGTGACTAAGGAAGGGATTTCAGTTGATCCTGAAAAGATCAGGGCAATTGAAGATTGGCCAGTACCTAAAGACGTAACAGATGTTAGGTCTTTCATGGGGATCACCGGTCATTACCGGAGATTCATAGAAGGTTTTTCTAAGATAGCCAACCCAATCACTTCTTTGCAAAAGAAAGGCAAGAAGTTCGATTGGAACGTAAAATGCGAAGAAAGCTTTAAGAAACTAAAAACTTTATTAACAACTGCACCAATTTTAAGAATAGCGGATCCCAATAAGGATTTTGTGGTTTGCACAGATGCTTGTAATGACGGTCTAGGCAGAGTACTGACTCAAGATGGGCATGTCATTTCCTATGAGTCCAGGAAGCTAAAGATCCATGAAAAAAATTACGCTACTTACGATTTAGAGCTGGCTGCTGTTATTCATGCCTTGAAAATGTGGCGACACCACTTAATAGGCAGAAAGTTTACTTTAATGACTGATAACAAGGGTTTAAAATACCTTTTAGATCAGCCTAACTTAAATGCAAGGCAAGCCAGATGGCTAGCCTTCCTAAGCGAATACGATTTCGAAATTCAACATATAAAAGGGAAAGAAAATAAAGTAGCTGATGCTTTGAGCAGAAATGCAAAATTGAATTTCACAACAGCAATCAGTACTTATAATTCTGATTTGAATGAACAACTAACTGAAAGTATAAAATTGGATGAAATTTATCAAAAGTTACAAGCTACAGCTAAGGAGGAACCCATAGAAAGTTTAACTAAAGGGTATAGTTTAAATAAAGATGGGTTTTTACTGTTTAAGGACAGACTGTATGTGACAAATGTATCTAAAATTAAATTGCTGATTCTGGATGAAGTGCATAAAACCCCTTATTCAGGACATCCAGGCTATCAGAAAACTGTCACTATGTTGAGAAAATATTATTTCTAGCCTAACATGAAATATGAAATAGCTGAGTATATAGCTAGATGTTTGGACTGTCAACAAGTAAAGACAGAACATCAACATCCAGCTGGGTTATTGCAGCCCTTGCCTATTCCTAGCTGGAAGTGGGAAATAATCAGTTTAGATTTCATTACTGGATTACCCAGAAATCAAAATCAGAATGATTCAATTATGGTGGTAGTGGACAAATTAAATAAAGCAGCACATTTTATTCTTGTTAAAACCACTTATAAGGATGCAAATATAGCAGACATTTTCTTAAAATAGATTTTTCGGCTACATGGTGTGCCGAAGGTTATTATTTCAGACAGGGATCCTAAATTCACTGGGAATTTCTGGAAATCCCTGTTCAAAGGATTAAACACCACTTTGAATTTCAGCACCTCTTTCCATCCTCAGACAGACGGACATACTGAAAGAGTTAACCAAGTGTTGGAAGATCTGTTAAGAATGTATGTTAAGGATCAGCCTGGTAAGTGGGAGGATTATTTGCATTTAGCAGAATTTGCATACAATAACAGTTATCAATCGTCAGCTAAGTTCAGCCCTTTTGAAATTATGTATGGGCGAAAATGTAACACTCCAATCTCCTAGAATAATCCAATGGATAGATTAGTGTTGGGGCCCGAATTATTAAAAGAAATGGAACGGATTGTAAAACAGGTGCAGGAGAATTTGAAGGTTGCCCAGGATCGGCAAAAGAGTCAAGCAGATCTGAAAAGAACTCCTAAAGAGTTCCAGGTGGGTGAGCATGTGTTCATCAAGGTAAGACCAAAGAAAAGCTCCCTAAGGTTGGGGAGTTGTGCAAAATTAGCACCACGTTATTGTGGTCCGTTTGAAATTTTATCTAGAGTTGGTCAAGTTTCTTATTAGTTAGCGTTACCACCTAATTTAAAAGTGCACAATGTTTTTCATATTTCTGTTTTGAAAAAATATGTACATGATGCTACTCATGTGATTGACTGGAACGTTGTACATGTAGAACCAGAAGGGGAAGTTCTGGTGGAACCGGATTGTATCCTCGGGAGGAGGGAGATTACTCTGCAGAACCGCACAATTGGACAGCTGAAGGTGCAATGGAAGCACCTTAGTCCTAAAGAAGCTACTTGGGAACTGGAAAGCAATATGCGGGAAGCATACCCGAATATTTTCCAGGAGGTTCCTGAGGAAGAAGAATAAGTAACATCGAGGACGATGTTACATTTAAGGGGGTGTGTATGTCACATACCCCAATTTTGTAAAATTATGTAAATTGTTTTATTTTATTTCTGAGACATTATGTTAAACTTAATCCTAAGTAGGGATTGATGACTCAGCAGAGTCAACAGTTATGGAGTGTAATTGAGAATATTTTATTAATAATAAATAAATAATGGAGACAACAGCATGGGAGAGCTGTTAAAAGAGGTTACTGGTCAAACTGGTTGTTGGAACTAGGTGGAGAGGCAAAGGACAAGTGGCAGCATCCTCAAGCACTTCCTAAGTTGCAGGTGGCAACTTCCCTATATTTGGGGTCATGATTCCCCAAGAAAGTGGAATGTGAGCAGGTGGCTCATTAAATGACAGTTAACCCAACTAAGACCTAGGCAATCTTTAAAAGTACTCAATGAAGAGAGCTCAGTTTGCTCAGTTTTTATTCCAGAAAGAATTCATTCAGCTGAATGTTATTCAGAAATTTCATTTGAGGAAAGAGGGAAAGACAGTAAGGAAGTGTTTTGAGTGAATGTTTGCAGTAACTTGATTCTGATTTAAGCTATTTGAGCTGAGAGAAATGACTAATAGTTCTGAGTTAATACTGAGTTTAAGACTGTATCTGTTTTGCTGCACCTAGTTCTAGCCAGGGAGACCAGAGCAAGCTCGGGGGTCCTGAGAAGTCGCTGTCTGAGCGCTCTCTAGGAATTGGTAGGGAGGAACGGCCTCCCACTGTTGTTGTTGTCCACAGCATTAAACTGGTTTTTTATTCATTTCTTTATGTCTTTCTGAGTATAAATGGATGAATGTTATAATTATTTATATGTCTGAGTAATTAATTAGTATCTGTAAATTTGGTATCTTAGAATGTTAGTAGTAAAACTTGTTAGTATCACTGTGTTTTTCCACATCTGGTATCACCAGATAGTACTCTAGCACAGTATCTCAGTGTTAGAAGCAGTATATTTCTGAACTGAGTTTCTAATTTATCTGCAGTATTTACAGGTGTTTTTACAAACTCATGAACCATTTTCTTACAGTCTTACAATCTAGTTTCAGTAATATATTCTGTTTTCTGAATTTAGTAACTATAAGATTAAAATGATAGACTAGATACTTTTGCAGATTAAGTAGGGTTATAATCTTCTAGTTTTAAGGAGGAATTCATTCCTTAGGAGTTAAATAAAATAATATGACAGTAGGATATGATTAGGTATCTGTATTTTATTTGTTTAATGTTATAGATGTTTTCCTATTTTTTTTATGAGTCTGTAAACTAGTTAAGAATACAAAGTTTTTGTATTGTATACCTTATACTTAACTAAGGTTAAGTATAGGTCATAATTACCGTTCTATTTTAAGAATGGTAATGAGCGGTCATAAAAATGTATTTGGAACCATACTTAAATAATTTATGAGTATTATACAAAAATACTCAAGCCTTTTTAATTATTTACAGAACTCATATAGATATTGGTAAACAACAAATAAATAGTATTCATAAGTAATATTATGAAATAGTAATATAGTATTATATTACCTATCATATATCAACATTATGTACATTATAATAATAATAACATTCATGTAGTATATAAGTATATGACTGCAAATTTTGGTTTATGTAGAATCTGAATATAAACAAATAAAATAAATTTATGAATTAGTCCTACTGTGGTTATTAAATAAAGAAAACTAAAAGAGTGCAATAGATTCTTTTAACTCCAAGGATTACTTTCTGTTTTCTAACTTTTAAATGATTAGAAATCAGGTTATAAAACCTGCCAGTAAGAAATTAAAATAACATTTTATTAAATAATATACTGGAAAGAACTTAAGGAACATAACTTCTTTACTTAAATAAATTATAGTATTAATACACATTCTACAATAATACAAGAATACAGAAATAATAGATACTATGCTGTTTTAGGGGTACAAACCCTAGGTATATTTATCTATTACAATCAACAGCATCATAAGGAATTTACTAATAGAAATAAAACATATTTTTAGAAAACTGTAAGTCGCTCGTGGTCGAGCTTAAAAGATTTAACTTCCACAGAAAAATAATTATGTAATGCTTTACTGCCAACTAGGGCTTAATACAGTAACATGTAAATATTTATAGAAAAATTATTTATTAAGAGAAGAATAGTAATATTTCTCTTACAACCAGGTTAATGCACAAAACACAGTAAGCAACTCTTTATTCAAATCCCTTTTATACTGTGTATAAGAAGAAATACAAGTAAGGGAAAAACAGTTATCAAAGTTTCCTTATAACTGAGGGTAAAACCCTGTTCTTTCTAATGATCAATAAAATAGCTATATCTTTGTTTTATACATTAACCTGGAGCCAAATTAAAACTATACTAAAAGGCATACAGCCTGTAAAATTATCTAAACACAGTTACACCAAAATATTATTATTACATGAAAAGACAATATTTAAACCACGGCTGAACCTTAAACCCACAGAGCGAGTGATGAAGGGTTTATAAATTATTTATTTCTGTATAAAGCAGTCAAAATAAAGAGAATAAACGCTCATTATAAACTTCAAAATGCAGTAGACGCTTTAAAGATAAGCGGTATTACAAAACAGTCAATTTAAGAGCACAACCAGCGAAGTAAAACAAAGCCGTGACTTCATTCTTACAATAGACTGACAGTCATCATCTATATTATAGTTTCTTCTCTTTACAGGATAAAAATCTTAAGTAAAGGTGAATATGTAAATACAGCCTCGACCAAGATCTTTTACATACATTCATCGCAGGGATTAACCCTGGTAAGACTATTTAATAACCTACAGCTAAATACATTAGCAAGGAACCAAAGTAACCACTGAAGTGCATCCATTCACCACAACCAGCAAGGAGGTGTGCCATGGTGGAGACCAGGCTTACCGGTGGAGCTAGAAGCCGAAGCGTGGGACGTTCCAATTGCATCGAGGAGGTCGAATCTGCCAATGGAGGACAGTCAAAAGTTAGAAACCCTAGCATTTATCATAAATAATCTCTTTATTTTCTTTTAGAATAAAATAATGTGGGTACGAACTGTATTTACCAGCAAGGTTTGGAGACGAACAGCCACTGAAAAACAACCAAGTAACCAAGCGTCGGGGTAACCAAACCCTTCTCTTTTTCTGCAAGAACGAGCTGACAGTAAACCGAGGATCTTCTTCCAAATGGAGACACAACGAGTAAGAAATCGAAGGTCTCGTATGTATGCCGTGACAGAAAAATCAATGGAGCTCAACGAAGTAACCCTAAGTCCTTCCAACATCTACAATGCTGCCATTGATTGAGCCACAAACTTCTGCACAGAGCTGTAAGGAACGCAACGAGTGAGAGCTTCAATCGAACAGCATTAGGGCAAGAAATCGACCATAACGAACCACCAGGGTTTGCAGAGCTCAAGCCCGAAGGCGAGGGAGATACTGAGGCAAGTAAAAGGGCAAGTCAACCTTATAAACATCCAGTGCATGGCGAGGAGACAACCACGACAGCGTTTTAATTATTGCTCATGAGTGGGTCGAATGATAATGTTTCAAAATCATTTCGATGGCAAAACAAAATCATGGTATGGAGACTTCCATAAGGTCGTAACCCTTGACCTTACCTGCATTACATTATGCATATCATAATGTTAGACTATAACATATAATACAATGCATTGCAAACTATAAACTATAATATGTCTATGATATTGATAACCCTAGCTTGGTATTTATAATGTAGACCATACATTTTAGACCTCGCTTGAGGGTAAAACCTTACATAATAACATAACAAAATGAACTTTGTGTTATAAAGGTTATAAGAAATTGGGTGTAGAGTTAAGTTGACATGGTTCATAAGATTTAATGTCTTATGCTCAAATACTCTAGTCTACCATTGAAGCAATAAGTCTAACATTTCTTCTTAATGATGAGTACTGTTCATTTATGATAGAATCTAAAGAGAGATTTTGAACAAAAGGAGGGTTTGCTATAACTCCGTATACTCCTTCTATTTTATTTAGAATGGCTTTGTTCTTTAACAACCCTTAGATTTGTGTTGGTTTATGGTTATTGAGTCTTGTCAAATATAAGAGCATTGATAGAATTTATAAGAACTTTATTTTTTAGTTTTAAGTTCATATAATAAATAGTATAATTGTAACTATTTCCATGTGCAAGAATTAGAAGAACTATCATGTGATAACTAGGCTAGTACTTATGTAACCCGCCATTACCTTTTTCTTGATGTTTATTTAACGTGGGAGTTCATAGCAAAAGAGATTACGATACTATATGATAAATCCCAGGGTGCACATAAAAACTTAATCAGTTATTGATCATGGAAATAAGATAATTCCATCACTCCACTCTCTTGAAATTTTTACTAGGTAAAGACTTATAACTAGCAGGAAATTCCGTAGCTGCTAGAGGTATAAGCATTTATGGACTTTACTTATTTCAATCTTTATAATTGTTATCTGCAGTCAAACACGTCCTGAATTTGTATACTTGGCATAACATGTCAAACAGCAAATAGGTAAAATGGAATAGGATCGAACATGATAATCCAAATTTAAGCTATGAACTAGAAAATAAATAAGTGCACTACAGTAAACTCAATAGATTCAGTATCCCATAAGGATATTAATGATGCTAGTATAAATGAAAATGGCTATCTATTTCTCTAGCATCTCTAAACTATCTATCTTTGAATTTTTTCTTTATCAAAAGGAGTACAGGGAAAGATTTACCTGTAAGAAGCTGAATAGTCTCGCTAACATGCATTATATCTATATTTCTTTATTGAATGAAATTGGTACAGCATATGATTTCTATTACTTTAAAAGATCTGTTAAGCAGCAATCCCAAAACTTTACCTGGGTATTTGTAAGAGAAAGAAAACTGTTGTGTTAGCTTAGTAGCTAAGTAAGCCCAGTCTAACATAGCATATCCCCTTGCGGTTGCAAGCAGAAAGCAATTAGAAAACTGACAAGAAACTCAGCTTGTATTCTAAACAAAAGTAAAGATCATTCAGTTACAAAACTAATAGCTTTAACTAATCAATATTTAATGATTGCATTAGTGTGAGTTTATGCTATTTATAAAAGTTTAAATTTTTTTGAAATTTTGGGGTTTTGACAGTTTCGGGGATAAACTGTGGGTAAAACCTCCACCCCCCTAATGGAACAAGGGACTATGTCTACTCGACATAGTAACAGCGTTGCACTTGTACTCGGTCTGTCATCGTATAACCGATCTGGGCAGTTGAGTTTCCTGGAACTCTACCCCACCCATGTCATAACATACATCATAATAAATAGCATAATAACCATACGAAAGTAAATAATGCATCACTCGCATACCATTTTATCTTTCGAAGTCCATGTCCTCGCGGCCCTCCCACCTCGTAGGATCCAGCTATCACTTAGCCGTTTCAACCTGTAAGTTAGTCCTCGACATACAATATAGGATATCATGCATAATCCTCGATATGTACACATATATCTCATCATAACATGACAACAATAAACTCATTCATTCGCCATGCACCTGGCCTAACATTCATTATTTCAACATATATCTGTAACGGTATCCACGTACCCATCATTCAGTAATTTCCATATATTTGACATAATTAACACATGATACATATCTAAACATGACTACTGACCATAATACTATCATCACACACACACATATATATATCAGCAAAATAATAGAACCATATGTCTACAGTGTCGTCAAATCAACGAGGTCTCACAATCAAACAAATACAACATATAATAGTAGTTCAAGTAGAAATGTCAAAACAAAGTGTTACATACACCCACCCTTCAGGAAACTTCGTCCCGAAGTTATGATCAAAATAATGTGGGATAATCACGATGCATAGTCTCTCCGTCCTCCTAGGTAGCAGACCCCGAGCTATATCAGTCCCACTGGACCTTAACTTGGTCCACCAAACGGTGCCTCAACTGTTTAACCCTGCGGTCCAATATAAGTAATGGTTCGACCCTGATGGTTCCCTCGTCTGAAACCTGCAGTTCCTTCCAATTTATTTTATGTGACTCATCAGCTACATAATGTCGTAAAATAGATACATGAAAAACATTATGAGTTTTGTACAAATGGGGTGGCAGCGCAAGACGATACGTGACAGGTCCAACCTTTTCTAAAATTTCAAAGGGTCCTATAAATCGTGGTGACAACTTTGTCCCCTTCCCAAACCTGATGGTACTTTTGCTAGGCCTGATGCGGACGAACACTGCATCACCAACCTTATAGCTTCGGTCAACCCTATGTGCATCGGCATAACTCTTCTGCCTATCCTGTGCTTCCCTTAACCGCTGTCTAATCTGAACAACCTGTTCTTCCATCTTCTGAATCAACTCAGGTCCTATAATTACTCGATCCTCTAACCTCTCCCAACTCAATGGTGTCCTGCATGGCCTTCCATATATAGCTTCATATGGAGGCATCCCAATTGAGCTATGGTAACTGTTGTTGTAAGCAAACTCCACCAAAGGTAAGTGTTTTTCCCAATGAGTTTGTTGATCCATGACATACATCCTAAGCATGTCCTCCATCACCTGATTCACCCTTTCTGTTTGTGCATCTGTCTCTGGATGGTAAGCAGTGCTTAGGTTCAACTGAGTACCCAACGTCGACTGCGAACTCGTCCAAAACCTGGATGTAAACCTGGAATCTCTATCCGATATAATCTTCTTGGGAAACCCATGGAGACGAACAACTTCATTTATGAACACACGTGTTACATCCGTGACATCATAGGTCTCCTTAACTGGAATGAAGTGAACAGTTTTGGTCAGTTTGTCAACGATGACCATAATGGAATCATGCCTATGAGAGGTAAGAGGCAATCCCACCATGAAGTCCATGGAGATAACCTCCCACTTCAACATAGGAATGTTATGCGGCTGTAACAGTCCTGCCAGGTGGTGATGATCAGCTTTTACCTGCTGACACTCAAGGCACCTAGCGACAAATTTGACCACGTCGCTTTTCATCCCTGCCCAAAAGAAGAGTTGCTTCATGTCTGCATACATCTTCTTTACACCCGGGTGCACACAATACACTGCTCTGTGGGCCTCCTTAAGGATAGTCTCTCGAATATCTCCCTCCTCGGGAATGTACATCCTCCCTTGATACCGTAGCAAACCATCGGCTTCCAACTCATAGCCTTCAAACTTTGGTCCCACCGGTTTCCCATTCTGGAGTGCCGCTGTGACCTTTAGGTACCAACTATCTCCAAGTAGCTGCCCTAAAATTATTTCCCTCAAATCCACCTTCAAAGGTATAAGAGAGAAAAGTCTTCATTTTCTGCTTAGGGCATCCGCTACCACATTCTCCTTCCCTTTGATGTAGGAAATCCCAAAATCATACTCGCTCATGAATTCAATCCATCGCCTTTGCCTAGCATTTAGGTCTCTCTGAGTGAAGATATACCTTAAGCTTTGGTGATCAGACTTGAGCTCAAAGCTTCGTCCAACAAGGTAATGTCTCCAAAGCTTTAAAGCTAACATCACTGCAGCCAACTCTAGGTCATGAGTAGGGTAATTCTCTTCATGTGGTTTTAGCTTTCTCGATGCATAAGCTATTACCCCACCTTCCTGCATCAGTACTGCACCCAAACCCTGCCTTGAAGCATCGGTGCAAACCGTGAATTCCTTCTCCATATCTGGAACTCGTAGAATTGGTGCACTTGTCAATAGTCTTTTCAACTCGGCGAATGCGGCATCGCATTCATCTGTCCATTCGTACCTAGTGCCCTTACGTTGTAGGGTAGTTATGGGTTTCGTGATTTTTGAGAAACCCTCAACAAACCTTCTATAATACCCGGCTAACCCCATGAAGCTCCTTACTTCATGCGCATTCTTTGGCACGGGCCAATCCATTATGGACTTCACCTTTTCAGGGTCAACAGAAATTCCTTCACCGGAAATTATATGCCCTAGGTAATGGATCTCCTTCTGATAGAACGAACATTTGGACAACTTACCATACAACTGATGCTCCCTTAAGCATGACAACACTATTTGCAAGTGTTCCTCGTGCTCCTGTTTATTCTTGGAGTAGATGAGGATGTCGTCCAAGAAGACTTGCACAAACTGATCTAAGTATTTTCGGAACACGCTATTCATGAGACTCATGAATACGGCTGGGGCATTGGTCAAACCGAAGGGTACCACCACAAAATCATAGTGCCCAAACCTTGTTCGAAAAGAAGTCTTAGGTATATCACTTTCCTTAATCCGTAGCTGGTGGTAACCTGATCGTAAGTCGATCTTTGAGAAGACTGTCGCTCCTTTCATTTGATCAAAGAGGTCATCAATTTGAGGTATTGGGTACCTATTCTTTACGGTGGCTCTATTCAAATCTCGGTAATCTATACAAAGATGCAAGGAGCCATCCTTCTTCTTCACAAAGATTACTGGTGCACCCCATGGTGAAATACTTGGTCCGATGAGCCCTAGATCTAGCAATTCCTTCAACTGCATTTGCAACTCACAAAGTTCTGGGGCCGTCATCCTGTAAGGTGTCTTCGATGTTGGATCTGCACCGGGTTTTACCTCAATGGTAAAATCAAGTTCCCTCTTAGGAGGTAACCCAGGTAATTCCTTTTGAAATAAATCACTGAACTCGGCTAACACGGGATAGTCATCAAAGGAGGGTCCCTTCTCACTGTTTACTGCTTCAACAATGTACAACTGGCATCCCTTTCGCATACATCGCTTTACGTTCATTGTTGATATGAAGCGTAGGGACACCTTCCATTTGATACCCTGGATCTTGATGGCCTCTCCGTTGTCATTAATGCAAAGAACCTTCTTTCCATAACAATCCAAGAAAGCTTGATGTTCCTCAAGCCAATTCATACTAATGATGAGATCATAAGTTCTGAGAGTGGTGACATACACTTTGACTTGTGTAACACACACCCCGATATCCACCACACACTTATCGACACTAGGTCCTACTGCTTGCTTTGCCCCTGAAGCCATTTTGACTAAGCTAAAATCGTCATGTTCGTAGGCTGCCAACCCACATTTGTCTAATGCATATGGAGAAATGAAACTATTAGTAGCGCCAGGATCAAACAATATTCTAAGCTTGACATTATTGACCATACCTGATGATTCCACCATAGTGGATTGGTGCGCTGCTTGATGGTTGTTTACTGCAGCCGAGATCTGATGCCTACTACCCCCACTCCTCATTGGAGCTTTTCCTTCTCGCTGCACTGTACCGGATCGTAATTCAGGAAAATCATGCTGGTAATGTGGACCTCCACATCCCCAACAAGCAACCTGTAATGGAGTGGGTGAAATAACCTGTTCAGACCTTTGAGAGGGGCTCCTCCCCCTAGGGCCCCTTCCTCTACCGGCTGATCCTCTGAAATTCCTCACACCCTGGTGAGTTCCTGTGGCTGGCTGGGGCACCGCCCTAGTTGCCACTGATCTATCTACCGCTGCGACTCTTGGTGTGCTCCTGTTTCCATAGGGAGGTGGCCTTGCATATCCTCCCCGAGGGTAGCTTCGAGGGGCCTTCCCCGCAAACCCTGACTGCTGAGAGTTGAATGACCTGATGGGCTTTGCACCCAACATCTCCTCAGTGTATCAAGCACAATCTACTACTTCGGTGACCGAAGTCGATTTCCACATCCGTACCTGAGCCCTGATCTTGGCATTGAGCTCATACACGAAGCGCTCAACCTGGCGTTCATCATTGTCCAAGTAAGGGACATACTTCACAAACTCCATGAACCTCTCTTCATACTCCTCCACCGATAGATGCCTTTGTACCAAGGCATGAAGAGCCCCTGCTTGTTCTTCCTGGTAGGATGCGGGTAGGTACTTCCCTTTGAATTTTTCCACAAACAGTTCCCATGGAACCGTGTCTGGTGTAAGGTGTAGCTGCCTTTCTTGGTTTCCCCACCAGTTCAAGGCAGCCCCCTTTAGCTGAAATATGGCCAGTTTGGACTTGGATGTGGAGGTGTACTCCTGCAAGGTCAAGCACCTGGTCATCTCTTCCAACCACGATTCTGCTCGCATCCCTGATCCACCCCCTAAAAATTCTGGAAGCCTTATCTTCTGAAGTTCCCTCTTGATATCCTGGTGCGGATTTCTTGGTACTGTATTCACTTCTACCACAGGAACTTCCTCCCTTAGTGGAGGGCATCCACTTCTACCTCCGAGGTAGCACTTCCTCTCTGTGCTAGTCCCCTGAGTGTTTCGTTTATTGCTTCCAACGAGCGTAGTATAAGGATGGTCTCTGGCGATGGTGCTGGCACATTCGGCTCAGGTAACGTCATAGCCTGACCTTGCCCCCGACCTGCTCGCGTTCTTACCATGTTTATCCCTGTTACATGGAATAATAATAAAATAATTAGCATATGACGACATCATGACTAATTTACCATCAAACTCATCAATTAATTCAAAATGCGTCATGACTAATTTATAAGCGTTTACTCTAAGAGCTATAGTTCAGGACGTTTCGATCAGGCCATCTTGAGACCACCCGGTACTAGATATACTGCAGTAATTCTACGTAGGTTTAGGTATTGGATTCCGCACAACCCTCATTGAGTCGCTATCAACTCTTCAAGATATTCAATTAATGTTTATTGCCTCGCTCTCATTAACAATTAATAATTTAACAATTTACTACTAGAATAACCTAAGTTTTAAGTCTAGCATTGTGTTTGCCCAACATTTTGTCATGAAATAGAATCCATGTCCTAGCGATCAGCTCGTCATGCTGGTCTCCGTGGCATCTCGTTTTCAAGATTCTGTGTCGGTCTTGCCCCTTCGACTATACGTCGAAGTTTCGGCAATGAGCATTTTCAAGAAGAAAAGCTAATCATTAACTGTGTTACATTAATTACATTAATCAATTAAAATAGTTAATAGTTAATTAATTTCCAAAATTATTTATAGCATATATATATATAATTGAACAAAATTTTAAATAATTCAATAAATAAATACAAAATTTATTTAAATAGTTAAACCTTGTGGGATAATGTAAAATTTTATTTATTTATTTAATAATAATTATTATTATTTTATATATATATATATATTAAACGAACTATTAATAATAAAAATAAAAATAAAATAAATAATATATATAAAATAAAAAACCAAATAAAACCTAGTTGCCTTAACCTAAGGCACGTGGCCTCTCATGGGCCATCCTACCATGCAATTAAATAATATAAAATTTTGTATAAACTAGGTCAAACCCTGGTCATGGTTCATTTTCCTCAACCATTTTTTTTTCAGGGCTCTGCTCTGCACCTTCCATGGCGAGTGAGTTCTTTTTCCTACATGACAGTATCTGCTACAGTTTTGGGATCTCTCTGTAAGCCATGGATTCAGAAGCCCAGCCAGGTAACCTCAATGAATATATCATTGATATTTGTTTTCGTCAGTCTTCAGATTCTTTGAGATACAAAGAGACGAGACCTGCAAAATCAATGGAGTTATTAGTCGCTTGGATTTATATATCGCTTGACCCCCTTTTTTTTTTTTTCCTTAACTCACAGGTTCCTACGAGTCGTGGATCTAACCTGCCTTCTCGTTCCCCATATGAATAGATTAAGAAGTCTCTAGATAAATTCAGGGAGCACCTTAAGATTTGTCTCTGCTCAGAATTGATAGTTAAATATTCCAACTTGGGTTGAGGCGCTCCATCCCAACTTTGACCAGAATGATCTGAGGCAAGCAGCTCACGTCTGAAATATCATATAGCGCACTTGTTTGTCTAATACTTTTTGCCATTTTTTTTTTTGTTGTTTGGTTTTTTTTTTTGTGTGTGTCTGCCCTGGCCGTAGGCCACTGGGCCGGGCAGTGCCCAGGCCACAGGCTCACGGCCTTGCTGGCCGGGCTGCGCCCAACTCCCTGTGGGCTGCGCCCTCAAGGTACGCCATGGCATTTTAAAAAAAAAAATCTTGCAAGCTCTGTAAATGTTTCTAACATCGAAAGTGCTATCTGTTCTATTTGGATGCAGTTCTTTCAGATAAAATCTGGAAGTCTGATTTTTTATATTTAATGCAGAGATTATTAATCGTTTTTGCTGTCATATGTTTATTTTTCCAGTGTTTGTGCCGTCCGGTCAGTCAAGATAGAGGAAATAGAAATGTATTCGGTTTACATTTTGCATTATATCAAGGATTCCTGTAAAGGCCAGATTTCTGAGCAAAATCTGTGTTGTTTATCATCATTTAAGGGATCTTTTATCATTTTCCCTCTTGTTTCTTTATATTTCCAGCGGTTGTGCCTTCTGGTAAGGTAAGATACAGGCAATAGAAATTTATTCGGTTTGCATTTTTCATTATGTCAATAATTCTTGTAAAGGCTAAATCTTTGGGCAGAACCTGTGTTGTTTCTTATCATTTAAGCATCATTTGTGGTTTTTCCGCTTGTTTCTTTTTTTTTGCCTGTGTTTGCACCTTCCGGTAAGTTAAGATACAGGAATTAGAAATCTATTCAGTTTATATTTTGCATCGTGTCAAAGATTCCTGCGAAGGCTAAATCTTTTGAGCAAAACTCTGTTTTTTTTTTTTTTTTTAATGATCATTCTTGCTATATATTTTTTTTTGTTTTTGTTTTGTTGCTGGTTTCCTAAGATATTTTAAAGGATGTCCCCTCATGCGTGCAGCAACCCTAAACCCCAATTTTTAAAGCCCTGGCTAGCGCATGAATTGTACTGTAGATTCTGAGATTTATTCATTTTTCAGTTCTCTGTGATTTCATGTTAAATTTTACTCTTAGAATCAGAGATTGAATTTATTTTTCTGTACTTACCGAAAAGTCTACTGCTATATTAAGAGGGTTTGTCAACGCTCTTATTATTTTCTCGTTTTACTTGAAAATTCTGTTTATCTCATTCAAAAATATGCTAGTTATTAACAAAATCTTTACTTTGTTGTGGGGAAATATAAAATAATTTCATGCTTATAGATTTGGTGCTTTACGAAAGCGCTATAAACATTGAATTGTCTTTTTACCATTCATTCAATAGATTCTAGTTGTTACAAATTTTAAAATTCAAATAGATTTCAAATTTATTCACTAGTATGATGGTATTTTTTTCTTTTGTATAGAAAAACTTTCTCAGTATTGTCATTGTTTGCATGATGTAACCATTTTGAATAATGATCTGCGTATTTGTTCTCAAAATAACATAATTTAAGCAATTATTAACCACTAAAAACTAAACAACAAAACAATAACAGCTTCCATTCTCCTTTGGGGTTTCGAAAGTATTTCTTTGTGTTGTATGCTATATTAAGAGGGTTTGTCAATCCGGCCCAGAAGAAATTGGAAAAAGAAATTTTAATTTATTTGTTCTTTCAGTAATGTGAGATTTAATATAGACTACAATAAAGTATTTCTAGGATTTCTGAGATGAAGCGTTATAGTTTTGATCTTATAAATATATCTTTTTTTTGTTGCAACATTCATCTTATTTTGCAAGTGTAACTTCAATAATTAAGTCCTGGAAAGATGTCTCTCTCTTTTTTTTCAGAGGTCTTTCTCAATATATATATATATCAACAACCCTTTTCGATCTGTCTCCCTAGATACTGTACCAAGTTCAAATTTTGTTTGTTATATATTTTTAATATTTAAAACTAGTGTCTAGCTTGCAAGTTTATATTCAAAACAAATTTTATATTCCATGTTTATTGCTATATATAAATGTAGGTACGTGATTTACATCTCTATTTATATATATGAAGTACAAGATTCTTTTAACTATTTTAATTTTTATTTATTTTTTTATCTTGCATGTCTAGTAGTTCATATCAATTGATATTCTAACTATGTTTTCCTTTTCCTTGTGGCTTTGCAGGTGTGGCCATGGGTTTTTCCCACCTAGCATAGGGCACATTTTCACTTGTTTAGTTCATAAGTTTCAACTCTGCTCTGTTTTACTTTTAAGGTGGTAAGCCCTGTGGTTCCAGATTTAGAACCATGGCTCTGATACCATGTGTAGAGCCCCAACTAGGTCTCTTTTAACTTCTATTTACAGTCAAAAAATTCACTTTATATATACAGTTTGAAAATCTATAAATCTGTTTATTCTACTTGTAACAATTTACTGTTAACTGTGCAAGTAGAAAAGATAATACAGCATATAACTTTTAAAATTTAATTAACAGAATTTGCCATAATAATGCTGGAAAATACCTGTACGTAGCTAGTAGGTCCACCTTTGTTGCTGCCCCTGTTTGCTGTTTTTCCTTGCTAGTAGGTCCACCTTTGTTGCTGCCCCTGTTTGCTGTTTTTCCTTGCTTTTCCCTGCAGCCAAAAGTCCTTCCCAAGTTCTGAAACTCAACCAGTCCAAACCAGTCTTGCCACCCTGCCAACTGGCGAGGTCTCGCCGACCACCCAGCTCCAAAGGTACCCCTTTGGACCCCGACCCCGAACCGAGTACAAGGCCTCAGCTGTTGTATCCCCTCAAAATCTCCAACAAAACCCCTTTCTTTGCAGCTCTCTTCTCCCAAAACTTTTCCAAAAAAAACTAAGGTAAGGATGATCCCCTTCTCCTCCCTCCTTTCTCCTTTTTATCCCCATGTTTGCCAACCTCCCCCATTACTACCCCTATCTTCATCATAAATTTATCCAACCCCCTTCCATCTACCATTTAAGTCCTTGAGCCCTCAACTTGGACTTGGATTAAATTGAAATAATTTAAGTTGACTTGGACTAATTTAAATATTAAATTAATATTGCAAGGTGTTGGTTGGGGTCACTTCTCAACCATAACTTTTAATTCAATTAAATTTAATTCTTTTATTTAATATATTAATTTTAAACATATCCCTACTCATATTTCAATTTTTGACCATTTAATTAATAAATAATAAATGTTATATATATTATATAGTTTAAACTTGCATGCTCATTTATTGATTAACAAACAATCATTCAAATTCAATAATTATTTATGTTTTGACTAATTAAAACTCTCTAAAACATTCAACAATATAAACATTTTAAAGATCATTTACATATTTAATATTTATTTATTACTTTATCCAAATTAATTTTAATTAATCTTAATGATCATTAATGTGAATATTTACCACCTTCACTAGTCAAACCTTAATTATAGTTAAACTTAATTAACATAATTCATAATTATTTAACACTTATTAACAATTAATATTAGCCTTAGTAGGACTAACTAATCGACATTCACACTCAATTGACATTTATTATTCAAGTTAATAATAATATTATTAAGAGACCTTAACATTATGAACATTTATTTAAAACTTACAATCTAATTAATAGCAGTCTTATCAACACTAATTAACCCTAATCATCATTATTAACTTTAATCGACATCATTTACATTTATCAACAATAGTTAATTACTAATGACAGTAATTAATATTAAGCGACACTAATTGACATTATTACTCAACAACATTTCATGTAATTCATAATATGTAGGCGAGTTATGTAAGCGTAGCTACTGCTTACATTCCTCACGTAAGTACACTAAAAGTAATAATTCACATACATCAATCATAATCAAGGAACTTATTATTTACCGACACATGTTTTAGCATAGTTTACAAGGTATGATCCATTAGCTTACTGAAATCCATGTTACGACAATTCATACATCACTTATTTACGACACACACATACTAACCAGAGGTTTTACACACCTATAGTTAAATCTTGTTTTCACCCCTACTTCATGCTACATCTATCTACCTACATCATTACTAACTTCCACATCATATCCTATCCTCTGCTGGACTACCCTGGAATGTCAAGTCATGACCGGTTCCAGCTAGAACCCGTAAGCGGAAGTGTCGACCACATCGACCAAGCTTCCCCAGCAGGCAACCACTAGTCATCATCACACACCTTGGGGAGCGCGCCATAGCATAGCCCTCCCATGACTCTGGGTTTCAGGGATAAATGGTGGGTAAAGCCTCCACCCCCCTAATGGAACAAGGGACTATGTATACTCGACATAGTAACAGCGTTGCACTTGTACTCAGTCTGTCATCGTATAACCGATCTGGGCGGTTGAGTTTCCTGGAACTCTACCCCACCCATGTCATAACATACATCATAATAAATAGCATAATAACCATACGAAAGTAAATAATGCATCACTTGCATACCGTTTTATCTTTCGAAGTCCATGTCCCCGAGGCCCTCCCACCTCGTAGGATCCAGCTATCACTTAGCCGTTTCAACCTGTAAGTTAGTCCTCGACATACAATATAGGATATCATGCATAATCCTCGATATGTACACATATATCTCATCATAACATGACAACAATAAACTCATTCATTCGCCATGCACCTGGCCTAACATTCATTATTTCAACATATATCTGTAACGGTATCCACGTACCCATCATTCAGTAATTTCCATATATTTGACATAATTAACACATGATACATATCTAAACATGACTAGCGACCATAATACTATCATCACACACACACATATATATATCGGCAAAATAATAGAACCATATGTCCACAGTGTCGTCAAACCGATGAGGTCTCACAATCAAACAAATACAACATATAATAGTAGTTCAGGTAGAAATGTCAAAACGGGGTGTTACATTCCAAGATTTTTCATATTTGTTTATGAGAAGGGGATTTGAATCCCATGGTCACCCCATAAGGGAGAATTTCTAGAAAACCCTCGATGAAGACAATAAGGGTAGGGTGTATTTCCTTAATGCACACCAACATGGTCGCTTGTGTAAAGTATATGTGCACACTAGAATGGTTTCCCAAATTGCGTGAGGAACAATTTTTCTTATTAGTTTATGAGAAGGGGCTTATAATCTTTTGCTTATTAATTTATGAGAAGGGGATTCGAAGCCCATGGTCACAACGAAAAATTTACAAATCCCTACCCTACCTTCTTGTGCGGGTGAGAAATAGAAAAGAAGAATCAGGACCTTGGATTTACCTCTATTTAGACGTTGAAGGGAATTTCATAATGGATAAATTGTATTCCTCACTAGGAGAAATGTGTATGCATCGATCCATTTTGGTTACCTTCTTTGTATCTATTGCATCGCCAAGAAGGTTTTCCAGACTAAGAAACTCATTTTTTTTCCATATGGAAGGAGCCCCAACAAATAAGTTAGTAAAACAAGGAACTCAAGGAAAATCTAAAAAGAGAAAGATAATATTATGGAATAATTATACAGGAGGCAAGGGTGGATCTTTGGGCGTGACACTCAAGATTGTATAGAAGGCAGAGGAAGCTCTTTGCCACGTAGCACCAGAGATTGTACAGGAGTTGAATGAGGCTCTTTGGGCATGGCACCACAGATTGCATAGGGGATGAAGCATCTCTTCCAACCTTTTTGCATGTCAAAAATGTGGTTCTTATCCCCTTTTCAACCAAATTTATATCCAATATTGTCCGAACCAACCAGGTACTAATGATCAGTAGAAAGATGAATATAAAAAATGAACATAGGAAAGAGATTATACCCACATCATGCTTATGTTTTATCAAAGGAACACTATCAACCATAATAGATGTATTGTGATGCAATGACACTTCCTTTTCATGCTTAGTATTATTTTCTCCCTTAAATTGCATAGACATAAGTGCCAAATTCTGACTTGCATTAATGACCCTTTCAGTTGTTGTGTAGTTCCCAATGATCTGTCATTTTTAAATGAATACAAATGTACTATATACTCAAATATTTCTCTAAACAAACGATATTGATTATGTTCTCTATAGAAAATTGTCTTTCGATCATGTAAATACGGGCTACTTAACACAATTCCACAGATCTATAGTGGAACCACATCAAATTCAACTTCATCTACAAACTTGGATGTTATTTCAAATTTTAGATCACATTGCTTTGTTACTTCTAAAATTTTATCTTTGCATACCCATCCTAATGGATAAGGTTTCCTGTTTGGTTTTGTTGTTAATCCCAACTGCTTAACTACTTCTTTTGAAATGAGATTAGCTTGGGATCCACTATCTATGAGTGTGTCGATCTTAGTTTTTTTTGTAATTACCTTTATATGAAACAATGCATTCATTTTTCTATTTTTAGAACTAACATTATATTTAGAAGTAGAAGCACATGAAGAACCATTGTTAGAATCATTACCAACAAGAGCTTTACCTTTCACACCTATGGTTGTTATCTTTGTTTCATCCTCATAATCTAATCCAAGGTCCTCAATGATAACCATAACCTTTTTCTTATCTTTCTGATCCTTAAACCACTTTAGTTTCAATTCTGGATGTAGCTTCCAACACTTTGCTTCTTTGTCCCCTTTCTTTTGACAATATGAGCATGTAGGCCTCTCATCACCTTTCCTCACTGTAGTTGCATGCTTACCTTTTCCTTTTTCCTTCACTTCTTTTGACTGGTTGGATTCAACTGAAAAAAATTTATCATGAACATTCTTCCCTTTAGATTCAATTTTTGTAGCTTGCACACATACCTCATCAAGGTTAGTAAGATTAAACATAAGTATTGTATGACACAAATAACTATGTAATCCTCCAATAAACTTGAGAAGAGTTTCTTGAGTGCAAAGAGGTACACCCAAAATCAAAGATCTCTTTCTGAATTCCTGAGTGTATTCTTGTACATTCTGACGTTTACCTTGAATTAAGTTTTTCCAATCCATCATGTCTTGTTGTATGTAGCCTAATGGATAAAATTGCTTCTTTAATGCAGCAATAATTTCATACCAGGAATAAATAATTTTACCTTTTGTAAGGAGGTCTTCTTGTGTCTTACTCTCCCACTAGTTGAGTGCAGTGCCTCCAATACAGAGAGTATCCAATTGGATTTTTGCACTATCATCTGCAAACTTTTGGATCTTTCCATACACCTCAATTTGCCTGATCCAATCATCTAGCTTTTATGCGTTAAGTTCACCATTATATGTAGGAAAATCAAACTTAATATCACATTTTAAATAAGGTAAATCATACTTAGCCTTCTCAGGTTGTTTCTTTGGATTTGAAGAAGCAATACTAGAGCTTTCAGAAGAGGAAGAAGAAGATGAAGAAAAAGGCTCAGAAGGGTCTCCTCCTTTTCCCAAAGTATTATCCTCTGCTTTCTCCTTCTTTGTTTTTTTCTTTACCAATCTCTCTTGATAATATGCAAACCATTTTTCTACTATGACTTCCATCTGATATAATCCTTGTGTAAAGCCTTCTCATCTTCTTCTCGGTATTCTTCATATGCCATTTTCTTTCTTTGATGTGCACATTCAATCTCTAGATTGAAAGTATTAAATTGTCCTTCACCTGGCTTAAGCCTTGATATAGTTAACATTCACACTATACAATTCCTTGGTTAGACTTCTTTGATACCAAACCCTCCTTCAAAATTGAAGTATTAAAATTGCGAACAGAAGCTTGAAGCTGCATAGAGCTTGAAGAGAGATTTTCAACAACATTTGTTTTTCCTAAAACAGACTCTGGACATGAAATTTATTCACTTCTTAACTTTCGACAAAACATGTAAAGTTGGGAAAAAAGGGGTGCCATGTGGCATCACTATAAGGGTTACACATGGAGTGTATGGAGATGTTGTGGAAAAATAGTGACAGTGTAGTGTTGAGGTGGCAGTCTAGGTGTCATTACGGTGCTAAGTTGTCAGCTCGTGGAAAGGTCAGTATCTATGTGGACCAATCAGGACCTACCATGTGGCAACCCTGTTGGCACTTTATTGGTTTAGTTACCAAAAATTTCGGATTCAAGGAGCATCAAACCCTCAACCTATCCTCCTCCAAATTTTTTGCACCGTTTGGATGGGATCGAGGGCTAATCCCTTAACCCTGTGTATTATGTTGTAACCATATTATGCTCAAACCCTAGCGTCGCGGACCAAGGGCCAATCCTTTGTGAAGGGTCCAACAACAAACCAACACACATATTATATGTCAACAAAAATTGTGATATGGGGAGAGGTTCGCGTGTTTGAACGTGTAACCTCCTCCCAAAACTCCGCTTGTTAAGGGATTTAAACTATAATATTTTTTATATATTACCTTTGGTCCGATTTTATCCCAATATGGGTGTGCCTCCTTTTGATCCAATTTTAAAACAAATTCATTATTACATGGTTTTGTTTACCATATATATTATATTTTTTTGGATTTTGTTTATTTATTTTTAACAAAAATGTATATTTAGTGAGATTTGCCCTTATTTTCTCTATTTTTAAATGGATCTTTATCTCATTAAGTTTGGGATCGAATGTTTGTAAATTCCTTTGTATTTGGGGATAAGTTATGAAATTTTGGGCTATATAAACAATGTAATTTGCCATGGGTAAGCATTGGAAAATGCATTGAAGTTTTGGTGATATGATTCCAAAGTTCTTTTGAAGGCATTGTAAGCTTTGCTTATTTTGTAAGAGGCTTTTTAACCACTCTTGAGAGGACTTCATTGTTCAATCCTAAGTCTCTCTGTAGTAGTTGTGAAAGAGGCATTTTGTACCTGTTCAAGTATTTTGAAGACTATAAAGATTGATCCTCATTCGAGTTGGACCCGGAGACGTAGCCCATTAGGGACGAACTCTCTTAATCATGTGGTGCCCACATTCTTATGGTTTGCATTATTTGTTCATTTATATTCTTTTAGTTATTTGTGAGCCTTTGATAAGCTTGTTATTTCAAGTCTTTTTATAAGTTATCTGGTTTAAAAATTCACATGCAAATTCAATTATTAGTAGATCCTATCATTTTCGGATCAATATGGTAGGAGCCCCAACAAATAAGTTAGTAAAACAAGGAACTCAATAAAAATATAAAAAGAGAAAGATAATATTATGGCATAATTATACAAGAGGCGGGGGTGGCTCTTTGTGCACGACACTCGATATTGTACAGGAGATAGATGCAACTCTTTGGGAATAGCATTAGAGATTGTATAGGAGGCAGAGGAGGCTCTTGGGGCATGGCACCCTAGATTGTACAAGGGACGAACAACTCTTCAAATCTTTTGTGTGTCAAGGATGGGATGCTTTGAAGCAATGATATGCGATTTGCGTTGACATTAACTACCACTGATTATTTTTATGCCATAAAGATAATGAAAACTTACCATAAAATTATAATAAAAGTGAAAATTAAAATAAAGAGATAATTTGAGATAATAAAGAGATAATTTGTCTTAAAGTAAGGTCTCAAAATCCCCTTGTAGTAGTGTCTTTGTGACTTTTTCTTCCAATTTTGTGCCTAACATACACATGTATTTGTTAGATGTGTCAAAAATGTAATGCTCAAATGACACATGTTGGTTCCAAAATAACTTTTTATTTTATAAACCAAGTACATATTGATTCCAAGAATATATATGTGTGTGACCAATCACATAAAATCACAATGTAAAAAGAATTTATATAAATATAAATTAATTTTCAATTTCAAACTTCATTTAATTCAAACCTAAGCAATTTCACAATAATATTTGACTATCTTGCAAAGCAATTTCAAACTCCTTTTATTTGGATACCAAATAGATTTCTACATTGTTGAAGGTTGGTATTTTTAATTATGGATATGTAAAATTATATTTTTTAGTTTTAATATTCAATCAAAGATAAAAGTCATTCAATCTTTAATTGAATCTAAAGATTTATCTCACTATAATATCTTTTACAATAAGTAATAGACAATCATTAAGCCTCAATCATTTTTAAGTCTCATTGTAATAGTTTCATTTTTAAGTCTCTCTTTCAAAAAAATCTCTTAAAAATAAACTTGAGCACTTGTCAAAATAAAAAACAAGGGTTGCCAACATCAAAGTTCCTGCCTTAAAAAACTCAAATGAAAAATTGGAAGAAACATAATAGCCATTTTGAGCTCAAAAATCACACAAATAATTTGAAACTTATTGTTATGTACATGTTGTAAATTGAAGACACTTGAAAGAATGGAAGGAATATATAGTCCATAGAGAGGTAAATTGGAACAATTCTACCATTGCAAAACTTACCAAGGGAAAAACCATTAGCTTAACTTGAACTCTAATCACTTAAGACTTAGTCCAAATACATTTGAGCTAACATAAAGTCATATAAGAATCCAAGACCAAATTCCAAACTTCTAATAAACTCTTAATATCACTAATATTTTTTATTATATAAATATGGCATCGATGTCATACCTCAACAAGGTTTGATATCTTTTGGATATAAATTATTCAAACCTAACATCAATATTACACGACCTGGCATGCTGCTTAAAAAGAATGTTTCAGCAGTTTCTCAGCATAGGGTCTTTTCTGCGGATCGAACGCCAAGCACTACGCCACCATCTCCGTGAAGGATGTCGAGAATTTGGAATCAGTAAAATAAACTTTGGAACAATACCTATGCCTGCCCAGGTTACCAATTACAAGCATGGGAGGTTTCCCAAAGTATGGAGGTCGGCCATGAGCAAGCTCCATCAATGCCCATACACCATATGTCAGCTTTCTGGCCATATCCTCCGTCTGCATCATAATATGATTTCCGGGGCTATCCAAAAAATGAACATGTAACTGTAATTCTCTTCATCTTCTCCCTATCACCTGACTAAAAAATACACACAGATACCGTTGTCGACTAAAATATTTCCAGCCTTGACGTCCCGGTGGATGTGACCCTCCTTGTGGAGATAATCCAAGGCCTTCAGAGTCTCCTTCAGAACTGTTGCAATTGTCGATTCCTGTAACCCGTCTGGTGAAGAGGTCCTGAGAATGGTATGAAGGGAACATCCCGCCATGAATGGCATCACTTCCCTTCCCATAGGTATTGATTCACAAGAAAAACACAATGAGCGCTTCAGACGTTTCGATGGCTGAGAAGCATTAGGGTTTTTTCTTCTCGCCAGATCTTCTCCATATATGCGCCAATCGCATCAAGTGCCTGGCGCATCAAGATCTAGGCACTTGGTGGCCACCAGTACCACTTCATTTAAAGCGAGGCACTTTGCCTAATACACATTCGCACTCCCGCCCCTTCGGATTTCGTCCATGATTTCATATTCTTCCTGCTAAACTGGATAGCATTTGTGGTCATTTTTTCCGCCGTCCAGCTTTCGTCCCGGATGAATCGTCTTCTCTATATAAATCTTGGCAAACAACAAAAACTTGGTTTCTTTTCCATGGCCGCTGCAGGTTTAATTCGATAGAGCAGTAGAATTCACATAGACGTAGCATTAACGCAAACACTGAACAAAATTATTATCAACAAGTTGGAATCCAACATGTTTCTTCGTTGTGCAACTGTAAATTAGAAATATGTTGTCCTGTGCTTAGCTTTGATAGTCGTAAGGGCCTCTAAGGTTGAATTAGAAATATGTTGTCCTGTGCTTAGCTTTGATAGTCGTAACGGCCTCTAAGGTTGACCCCATGGAGGTGAATGTAAAAGCCAAAGATATATATTTTATACATTTTATAGGAGATTCCATTTAACTCGTCCAAATTTCAAGAAAAATCTAATGCCACATCAGTTGGACACCATATGCATTTGGTGGGGAAGAGGATTCAAACTGTAAAGATCCTATAATATGTAATGTAAACTCTCTAGCGACACCTACATGAGGGTCTAGTTCCAAACCACAAGGAATAATAAAAGTGTTTTAAAATGTTCTTCCAATTACACCTAGAATCTGGACATTATTCTATTCTTCAAAATTACAAGCCATACCAAATATTTCCATTAAAATGTTGAAATCTTGGTGATCTTTTTAGTTAGGCCTTAAGTTGTATTAGGAAAGTTTACAATTAATTTTTATTTGGAATAAAGGTTTGAGTGTCTCTTAAAAAGTTTAACAGTTCTACTTATCTCTAAAGGTATTCCATCTTATAGCATTTTCCATGTTTTTTTTATACATTTCAACCCATTGAAATGACTAATGGCACTATCCACGAAATCAATAAAATCTTTAGACAATTGACATTTCAACTTGAGAGCATGGAATAGGCCATAGAATACTTAAGTATCCATATGGGCAAATAGAAAACTAAGCAAGATAACATAGAAACTAAGTTGTAGAAATTGAAGAATAATTAAGATAAACTTGCTTCAAATTTAGAGATACACTACCACACCATTATGGGCTTTGCTAGATGTTCACAATAAATTAGATAGGTTTTCCCATTTCTTTAGTTGCATTTATGAAGGGGCATTTATCAATAAAGATAAGATATAACAAACAACCTTGGCTTTCAATGAGCACAAAAGAAATCAAGAGGACTAGGGAGAGATAAAAAAAGAACAAACAATGAAAGGAGTACAATTTGTGATAGTTGGAAAAATCAAACTTCAACTTCAACCATTAGATTATTAGATACAACTATTCAATTATTAGCTTAAATACATTGATGATACAACTATTAGTTTGCTGCTTAACTCCAATGATTTTACACTTATTATATTAACTATTAGATACATCTATTAGCTTAACTCAAGTTATTCTACAACTAGTAACTTAACTTCAACTCTAATCAGGGTTATATTGGATAACTATTCCATTATGCCAATAGTGATCAACTATTAAATTAATATTAGATGAACTCCATCTCTTAGCATGAGTAGTTGACCTTGATTGCAGTGAAACCATGCACCTAGAACAATCACTTAGGTAAAGTGGAGCTTATGTGACACTTGAAATCCATCTTCCACTTGGGAGTCAAGTTAATGTGCATAAGACTTAGTTTAAGCTTTATATTAACTTTTAAATTAACTATTAACTCATTAGGCTTAGTTTAAGCTTTATATTAACTTTTGAATTAACTATTAACTTAACTTCAATGATGATAACTATGAGTCAAGTGGAGCTTATGTGACACTTGAAATCCATCTTCCACTTGGGAGTCAAGTTAATTTGCATAAGGCTTAGTTTAAGCTTTATATTAACTTTTAAATTAACTATTAACTTAACTTCAATGATGATACAACTATGAGTCTAACTTCAACTATGAACTTAACAACCATAAATTAAGTGGTTGTTATATTAGCTTAACTATTAGATACAAGTAATTGACAAATTCTTTGGTAAAAAAAAACATTATCAATATATCAAATATATGCCTCTCCTCTTATTTCAAACATATTAATCTTAGTAATATGATTGTTGCTAGTTAGCTTAGATTCTCCATCTTAAATCCTTTGATATATTGCGATATTGCGCTGTTTAAACTTATCAAAACCGAGTTTCAAAAACTATATTTTGAAATATTTTTCCTTCGATGTATTGAAGTGTTTAAACTTTAGACTTATCAAAACTGAGTTTCAAATCTTTTTCAAATTTGTTATAGTCCAGAGAAAAGTTTAATCTAAATTAAGGTATAAGCTGATAATAGAACCAGAATTAATTGATATGATTGTAGAAGTTACATAGAAAGGGCAGTGTTAAGAACACAGGAGCCACTTATTTCAGGCACGGTGCATGAAGTGCTGCAGATATAAACAATGTATGCAATAAGATGATCAAAGTCTCTTATGTGCCCGTGGCAATAAGTTGCAGATCTCAAGAACATGAGTCCTCCGTTACGTTCCTCTGGCAAGCATTTCTTGATAGCTCCTGTAAGACCGTTGCTTCTCGAGTCTCATGTTGTTATAGAGTCTTGAAATGAATGCGTCTGCTAATTCATCCACTTCTTCAGCACTCACAGCTGTATTATTCACGCTGTAACTTCGTGGTGCGGCAATTCTGGTAGCTCCGTTAGGTTCCCCTGGCAAGCATTTCTTGGTAGCTCCTGTAAGACCGTTGCTTCTCAAGCCTCACGTTGTTATAGAATCTTGAAATGAATGCGTCTGCTAATTCATCTATTTCTTCAACACTCACGGCTGCTGTAATATTTCTCAAACTGCTACCTCCTGAGGCGCCACCCCCATCACGAATTCTGTCCATGAATATTAGAGTACATAACTTATTGTCACCTGCGGCGGTCTCATGTACTTGATTTGATAGATGATCCAACGTCCTAACAGTGGACGTTGAATGCATGAGATCATTTTCTTTGCGCTTATTCCTTCCGAGGAGATGAATATCTTTGAGCTTCTCCACATCCATCTTTATCAGACTGGGAGATGCTGATTTAAGCAGAGATCTGAATGTTCGCCAGGCTTCTTTGAGCAGCTTTGCTGCACGAGAGCCTGCATGAATGCCATGGCTGACTATCATATTCTTCATCTTTGAGCTACCTGTCTTCATGGTCGTCTCCGAAAACTGAAAAACGAAAGTAGAAATGAGGAAATTGGCTACCTGTGCAGAATGAGTGTATGGGGCAGGTCGCACTTTGATCCCCCAAGGGAAGCAAGCATATAATAACCTCCCTGCATGATTCCAAGGGAAGCAAGCATATAATAAGCTCCCTTAGGGTTTGTACTCTTCGTTGATTGGATGTCAGATTTCCTTTCCTTTAATGTGGGCCAGGCTGCACAGACAGGCTCAAAACCCTAAAATAATTATTATCATTGGGATTCGGGAAGGGGAAAGGAGAGGCCGCTTGGAGCATTTGGTGAATGATTGAGGGAAGGTATTAGTAAAGTCGGTAGCATGTTGATGTTGTAAATGGTTTGTTGGTGCCGGCATAGCTAGTGCCGACCAGGGAGGGAAGTACAACTTTATTCTTTGGTGGGTTCTGTGAAAGTTGTAAATTTGTCCTTTAAGCTGCTGGTCCCTTTGGCATTGTTGCAGGTTTCATAAAGCTTATGAATGACAACCAATCCATGTTGGAAATAGTTTGATGGTGTCCACCGTCCATATCACTTTATATCCATTTTGCCAACGCAACCGATATCACGAGCTTTACTTTCTAATCGTCAAACGACCACGCTATCAATAGAATTCACTATCATGAAAGATTGCACAGGATACGCTATGATCGCCTTTCACAAAATGATGAACCTATACCAATTATTTCATGTCCTAACAAAATGGTTTGGCTGCAAGAATTTCATTGGAAGAATTAAAGTGGTTTGGGTGCAAGAATTTCATTGGAAGAATTACAACTTAAATATTTTATTTCCAAATCAAAGTTACCATACCACTTTTATGTATATATTTGATTTGTATATATTTTTTTAAACTTGATAATCATTATATAAATCAAAGATAATTTTACATAAGTGTCAAAGCAAATTTTGCACAACCATAATATCCAGTATCAAAATATTTCAAAGAGCCGCAAGATACTACTCTAAATATTCTTCCAACAACAAAAATCTAATTTTAACATTTCCAAATTTCTCGATTGACTATTCAATTGGACTTTTAGTATCAAAATATTTCAAAGAGCCCCAAGATATTACTCTAAATATTCTTTCAACAACAAAAATCTTAGTCTTTTCTCATTTTAACATTTCCAAATTTCTTGGTTGATTATTTAATTGGATTTTTAGATGGAGTTTGAGATGGCATGGTTCTTATAATGAAAATTTTAGGGACGAAATTTAGCTTATGGGTTCTTTTTAGACCTTTTATTCCAAAAAAAGATTTGCCAATTTGTCTTTTTTCAAAGACGATTCTCCTAAATTTAATGGGATAATTTTTTTACTCTAAAAATAGCCAAAATTATCCAAAAATATTTAAACTCCTTAGGAATTACAATATTAAAAAAAAAGGCCAAACATTTTATGGTTGCAAATTTAAGAATTAATAAGATTCGCCAAGGTTTCTACACTTTGATAAAATTATGGATTCTTAAAAATTTTCTTGGTGAACTCTCTCTACTGAGCTTTTTCCTTCACCATCCATTGTTGGTCTAAGCCCTATGTGCTAAGCATATTCGTTTGATTGTTGGGCATTAGACTCCATTACTAGTTTATTTTATGTTATGAACGACCATTCTTTTCCTTGCTAGAAAGTTCCTTCTTCTTGCAGGATGTTCTGCATAAGTGAGGGGGTCACTGTTAACACCAAAAATTGTCCACCTTACATGTGACCTAGACTCATCAAATGTATACATTAATAATGACTTTTTATTTCCACCACATTGACCTTCATTAATCCAAAATTCCTAAGACAACCATAAAATTCCATTTTAAATACTAATTGGCTCATTAAATAAAAAACTTATGAGTCATATTGCCTAAAATGATATTTTGGATATTTTGTTTTTCACAAAAAGTAAGCTTGGCACTTACCCAAAATCGTGGATAAGGATCCCAAAAATCATTGAGAAGAAAAAGAAACCTCAAAAAAAAAAAAAAATAGAAAAGTTTCCAATTAATCCCTATCCCTCCATCCTACTAGCAAAATTACACTATTTACATAATTTTGGTTCAATACTTTACAAGATAAAATGGTGGGTATCTCCCCTTTCATTGTGAATCCTCTAGTTTGCTTCATATAAATTTCATCTTCAATATCCCCATGACTAAAAGTTGTCTTCATGTCCATGTTCTATTTCAAGGTCAAATGTTGCACCTAATTATATTAGTACCCTAATGGAATTTAACTTTGGAACAAGAGAAAGGATCTCACTAAATTCAACTTCCTTGACTTGGGAATATTCCTTCACTACTAGTGGAGCATTGTACTTCCCAACCTAACCTTCTACATTAAAGTTTTTCTTGAACACCCACTTATTGCCGATAGGTTTTCTTCCATTTGGTAATGCAACTAGACTGCATGTTTCATTATTTTGTTAGGAATTCATTTCTACTTCCATGGACTTTTTCTATACTTTCCCCTCTATCGATTTAATCGCTTCCTTTATTGACATGGGTTCTCTTTAATGGAACTTAATGAAAACGCATAGAAAAGATATGGTGGATTATATCTTTCAAGTTATTTCTTTTCTTGACCAAATTCTATTTTTCCACCTCTTTGTCGGATTCAATTGACTCATCCGAATCATGACCCTTGTCATTCCATTCAAACGCTAGATTTTATGGTTCCTTTTCACTTTTATCATTTTCAACCCTGGAAGTACCCATGACTTCTCTGAGAATCACATCTATACTATAATCTTCCTTCCATGTGATTAGATTCCAGTACTTGTAACCTTTATTTCCGTCTTCATACCTAATGAATATGCATTTATTAGAATTGATGTCGAGTTTGCTTCGTTTATCTTTGGGACATTCATAAAGCCATCACACCCAAAGACTTTAAGATGAGCATAGAGGGATTTTTCCTATCCCATGCCTCATATGGAGTCCTGTTGACTATATTTTTTTACTGATACCTATTCACCAGGTGGCATACCATGTCAAATTCCTCTACCCATTATTCTTGTGTGACACCTCAACAACTAAGCATATTTCTTGCTTTTTCCATTAGGGTTATTCTCAAGATTTCAACTACTCTAGTCTGTCGAAGCATGTATGAAGTTATTTGTTTTCAATCTATAGCATGTTTTCTACAGAATTGGTCCAACACCTTACTACAAAATTCTCCTCCATTATCAGTTCTCAACACCTTGATCTTTCTGCCAATCTAATTTTCTACAACTTTTAACTCTTGGAACTTTTCAAAAACTTGATAGTTCTTCCTCAAAAAATACAACATGTTATTCGAAAGAAACCATCTATGATAGAGATGTGATATTGGGATCCCCGTATTTATAGGACTGATATTGTTCCAAACATATCACTATGTATTAACCCCATTATTTCGTTGGTCCTTATGGCCACGTATGGGAATTTTACACAACTCTATTTACAATAAATATAATGTTAATAGAATTATAATTCTAAAGAACAATAAGGGAGACCTTGAACCATACATTTTTTGCGCATAACATCAATACCTTTCTCACCAATGTGTTCCATCCATTGATTTCACAACATGGTCGATTCGAATAGACACAAAGATATGTTTCCATGTTCTAAAAAGATGGTAGTCACACATCCATTGATATTTGTTCTTCACAATAGCTTGTAAAATATTCCAGTCAAAAATCCTTTCATCGGTACCATCACTCTGCACCATTTTACATGAATATTTCTCAAATATGGACTACAAACCTTCATTTCCCATCTTACTTACATATATCATGTTTCAATCCAAACCTAGAATATGTAACACCCCTCGAAGAGTTTCTATCCTTCCATCTTTTAGTATTATCCAAAATTAACCTCGTCCGACAATCCTTGTTGATGAAAAATCTTTTAGAAGAACATCACCACCATCATATTTCTCACATTTGTAGCACCACTCTGTGTGTGGTTTCATATGATACAATGCAATGGAGTCAATCAACAAAGAGTCATGATTTGACTATGTACTTGTCAAGGACAAATACACATCTCCTTTCTCTCCAGTCAAATGATTACTTTCATTTGACCGAAATTCATTATATCATTTATTCTTCATGACTCCTATCGACTTACAATATCACTTATAATTCTCAACTTTACCACATTGCCAAAATTTTATCATCAAAAGTTCAGGCGATTCAGATATAGTCTTGGATATACCCCTTGAATTTGATTTTCTACCAAAGGCGTTATGTCACATGCCCCAAATTGCAAAAACATTTTATGTTTTAAGAGACATTATTTTATAATTTTATTATAAAGTTTGTAATTAATGACCAAGTGGGGTCAAGGATAATTGTATTTAATTGGTGAATATTTTATTATTAAATAAATGAAAGATGAGACAATAGATTAAGGAGGCTGTTAAATGAGTGTTTTATTGGCCACTTGGTGGAATAGGCTGGGTTGAGAGCAGATTGACACTTGGAAATATCCTCAAACTACTTCTAGTTGTTGCAGGAGGAAACTTCCCTATTTTTGTGGTCATGTTCTCCAAAAATGTGGAACAAGAGTAGGTAGCTTATTGAGTGAAAACTAACCCAAAAGACTTATGCATGCTAATAAAACTTCCCATTGAATTCAGCTGAGGCTGCTCATTCTTTACAAGAGAAAATTCTGAGTGAATTTAGTGCACAAGAAATTCAATGGAGGGGACTAGCATGAGTTTTTCTTTTGAGTGAAAAGTGTTGAAGTTCTGAACTAGTGCAACTAATTTAAGCTGAGTTCATACTGCTACAAGAAGAACAGATTACTGTTGATTTCTCAGTAGAGTTGTAGAGTTTTTCTAAACTAGTTCTCTCACCCAGTGCTTTCAACCAGGTGGACCAGTAGACAGGCTTGGGGGTCCTGATATTTTCAGTTGAGCTATCTTCAGGAGTTAGTTGGGAGGAACAGGATCCTTAAGTTGTTGTCTCCTATGCTACATTTCCAGGTTCTACATGTTCTTTCTAATTTATATATGCATACTTAGGAACAAGAAGGAATGATTTAGGAAATAATATGTTATGTGTTTGCTTCATCTATTATTAGAATTATTGAAGGAAATCTTTTAGTGTGAAAAGATAGACAAATTATGGATTAGATGTGGATTAGGATAAATGATTAGAGTAATTTCAAATTTTACTAATGGATAAAATACCTAACTGTATTTTTCCACACCTTTAAGAAGGTAGTACTCTAGTATAGTAGGTTAGATTAGATTATAATGGATAAATCAAATGAAGAACGCAGGATTATGTTTATTTACTATTTTCAGATTCTTTGTAAGAATGTTCAGGAGTTCCTTAGTTACAATGCACCTGTTAAAGAAGTTAGACATGAACTATTTCCAAGAAAGATCTTTAAAAAAAATATATTATACAATCTGTGTAATGGTGCTCCTTTTTACACATTAGAGAACTTTACTAGCTATAAGCCTAATTATTATAAGTATACACAATTATGAAACATTATAAGAACAAAAAAAAAATAAGTGGGAATCGCCAGTAAAGTGTAAAGATAAGGTATAGTAATCATTTAGGTTAGTATAATTATCTAAGCAAATTTCATTAATTCTATAGGTAAACATCAAATACTAACCCTATTATAGTTAACAAAAATAATGCAGGGTATAGATTTAAAATAAAAATACAAACCCTAAATCCAAGAAAAACTATCAACTAGCGTTATTTTACTATCTCTTTTTTTCAGATTAGGGTTATTGCAGTTTTACCCACAATTTATCTTAAGCAAAAATTCTTCATTTATAGTAATATAATTATCTATATTATAAATGCACAGAATTAAATAAAAATTTCACAGAAACAATATTAAAACTGTTTATCTAATATAAACTAAGACAATTTAATAACAGACATTTTAAAAATTTGGGTTGTATTATCAAACCCTTCTCTTTTAATTATTTTCATAAACAAATCTTTATTGAGAGAGAAAAACTCAAACTTTGTTTTAAAACCAATATCTTGAAATTTTTCCTCTTTCTAAATAAAATTGAAAATTACGGACTTAAATAGTAATAAAATATCTTTTAAATTCTTTAACCATCCATTCATCAACACATGTATTGTATCAGTAAAATATTTCTATTAAGTTAACTTAAAAAAAAATTAAATTTAAACCATAACAAGAAACCCCACAGTCTGCCATTGACCTCGTAAAAAAAAACACAGTTCACGGCCGAACACAGGATATCTAACACAGTAAGATTTTAAAGCTTAAGGAGAATATATAGATCTTTAAAACCCTATCTAAAACACATTTAAAAATCCCAGAGAAGTCACGGATTTAAAGCATATTCAAAATAAATTCTTGTAAACCAAGTTACAGCCGCAAGGGCTTCATAAAATTCTCATTAAAACATTCCAGTCATGGCCACATGGCCTTTCTTAACAAAGAGAATATATTATAACCAAAACTGGAGTTGCATCTTGGTGGAACTGTAACAACCAAACCGCATACACCCATCGTAGAAGGAACCTTAGGGGCTTCATAAAATTCTCATTAAAACATTCCAGTCATGGCCACATGGCCTTTCTAAACAAAGAGAATATATTATAACCAAAACTGGAGTTGCATCTTGGTGGAACTGTAACAACCAAACCGCATACACCCATCGTAGAAGGAACCTTAGGAAATAACTGAGGCTTACCGGTAGTTGGGTAGCACGAAGAACTTCCCCTAACGCAGTGTATGCCACCCAGCCCCTTGCCACACCTGTAGAAATACCTGCACTATAAATTAGAGAAGGTTAAATATTATTTGAAAGAAATTTCAGTGCTAAGAATGAAATATTGTGGCTATTGTATAAACAAAACGATCTTACCTGGAGAGTTTTAACGTCGATCGCGTAGTTGATAGCATGAACATAAAACCTAGCCACACAAAAAGAGTATGCTTGAGAAAACGAGCAGAACCACTGTCACTAAACCTCGATGAGATTGTTCAAGTCAAAATCCAAGGCCACGCCACGATGGAACCAAAAACGGAGCCTACATTGCTTTTTCAGGAAGAGTTTCCATTTGGACAAACATGCAGAGGTAAAGCAATGAAAATGGAGGCCATTACACACAGAGGTAAAGCTTGGAAATGAAGGTCGGCTCACACAGAGGTTATGCAAATGCATCAATGGCCACAAGGCCGTAAGCCTGTGGCTCTCCCTCTCCACAGCAGTGAAAAGATAAGGTAATCGCAAAATTTTAGGGTTTTTGGAAGCATATATAGCAAAGTCGAAACCCTAGCCACTATCAAACAACCATGTGGACTCCACCTTCGGTTCATGGGTTTTGATTTATATTTCGGGAGTGTGGAATGAAACCTACAAAGGATTTCATATAATTATGTTAGTATTAAAAATTTATATAAACACCATTTTATAAGCTAGGCTTATGCACAAAGGAAAATCATAATCCCATACTAGAACTTGGTTGAAGGAAAACTTAAAAGCATATTAGTTCAAGTATAGAAATGCTTAGCATAGTTCTTGGGTAAGGTTTTGTTTTATAGTTTAAAATTGCATAAATAGGATAAAAAAATAGTTATTATATAGTATCTCTTAATGAGATTTAAAAACATGCAAAAGTTTAGGTTAGTTAGGTTCATTTAGTAATGAACTATTCAACCTCTAAAAATAGAGCAGTAATACTACACATATAACTATAGAATTTTTTTATTTTTGTCTTCGCATTTGATGATTACTTAGGCAATTAAGGAAATTATACTCCGTTGAAACTCTTATGTGTCGTTAATATAAATGATAATTCTTATATACTCGACGCCAATATTCTAAAATAAGGTGTAATTTCCGATGAGGCATTTAATTTAACATTGATATAAAACATACAAGTTACCTCAGTAATGAATAATTTTATAATGCAAGGAGCTAGGTTGCAACATGTATTCGTCCATAAGAGTTGTATGTAGGACTTAATATAACAAGATTTGGATAAAAGTATGGCGTATAGGTTATAATCAAGGATAAGTAGAAACATATATTTCTATGTTATGCTTGACTTTCCAAGTATTGTGCTTTTGAATAAATAAATAATAGTAACTACACAGATTCGATAGTACCTTCTTTTGCCCCAAAGCTATAAATTAAACAATTATACAAACATTTTATTTATGCTAGTTGAAATAATTTAGTCTCAATCTTGAAACTGGTTTACAAAATGTCTTACCTATAAAAGGACCTGTAAAAGAAGCATCACTTCACTGCATTAGCTAAAAAGTGAAGTAAGCCTTGGTCATGAACTGAATTTTCTTCATATTACAAACAATAAAATAAACTTTAGTACCTAGTAAACAAACAGATGTTTTCAGCTCATGTTACTTCAGATCATCACCTGATAAATCAACCTTTAATTATGGAATTATGGACGCAAATAATTAAGCAAGCAGATATAGAAATTAACAAGGAATTAGTTTAGACCTTAATAGTGTTACCTGTTAACAGTGAAATGTCCCTCTTAAGCAAAGATTGCAAACATTTCATGTCATAGGAAAAAATTTAAATATTTATGAATTTTTGGAGTATTACCTGTGGTATCAGAGCACACGTTCAGACACTAGGCCTAAATGCGGATCAACCTGCGTAGAAAAACAGTAAATTAAATGCATGTATACCGATTATTATTTTTCTTTTTTGAAATGTTTTACCATAAATTTTTTCTGAGTTAGAACTGCAGGTATGGAAAGACTCGAGGAAAATGCAGATGAGGATTCCCCGTTTAATGAACAAAGTAATTATAGAAGAGAACTAGTTCAGGAATAAATAACTAACAATTCTTTAGAATTATTACAAACTGTTAAAGAATTAAGAACTGAGATGGAAACAATTAAAAAAGAAAATGAAAGAATTCTGAGAGCTTAAGAAGAGCTAAACCAGATACTGATGGAAACATTTTAGAGTGAAAAAAAAGATAAATAGATAGGATCTAAAAATACATCCTACCAACAAAAAGGTAAAAAGTCTAAACAGTCTAAAATTGAAAGTAGCTCGTCCTCTGAAATTTATGGTGACTCACACAGGAAGAATCGTCAGTACACTAGTGATAGCAATGAAGTTAATTACCATTCAAGAAAAATAAAATTTAATCCTTATGAAGAAATTTCAGGAGAATTTAAGAAGATAAAACAACCCACTTTCAACGGTGAAACTAAGAAAGGAGAAGAAGCTAAATCATGGTTGTCTAGAATGAATAAGTATTTCCCACTAGTAGAAAATGAGAAATTAATGACTAAAAAAATGACTAAAATCAGGCTATAAACGACTATTTTTGAGTCGGTGACTAATAGTAGCAAATTACCACTATCTTATAGCTAGTCGTATTTCACTAGTCACTAATAGTTTGACTTAGTAGTCACTGATTTAGTCATTGATTTGGTCATTGATAGACAATGATTTAGTCATTGATAGACAATGCTTTAGTCATTGATAGTCAATGATTTAGTCATTGTTTAGTCATTGATAGTTAATGATTTAGTCACGGATTTAGTCATTGATTTAGTCATTGAGTTAATCATTGATTTAGTCGCTGATCTAGTCACTGATTGCAACCATTAATGACCAAATATACGACTAAATAAACTACTAGATGTTAAAATATTAATGACTAAGCTAAATACGACTAAGATACGAGAAATTAGCTACTAATAGTCGTATATATGTGAATTTAGTCATTTTTGTAGTCACAAATTTATGATAGGGCATGGAGGAATCGAACCACCAACCTCCTGCCTATAATTAGGCAGGCGCTCTACCATTGAGCTAGCACCCTTTAAGAAGTTGTTATTGCTTGACAATGATGATATTCAAACAAATTTATGATAGATATCAATCTACAAACTACATAATTATTACTATTACAACTTACCAGTAACTAGTATTTATGAAAGTAGTCATTTAGGAGATAGCATCCAGCTTTGGACGACTCTTGGCACACTTTTTGAGGATTTCTTGGAGGGAGTTCAAAATTGGAGTATCTCTTCCACACTTGGCATGCTTTCTTTGGCTTAGCGTTCACTCTTGGAGGTGATCTATGCACATTTTGAGGTCATTTGATCTATGAGGAGACCTACGGTGTGATCTAGGATTCCTTCATCACTCATTGGACAACTTTTCTTTGGGAGCACTACTTTTGAAACTATGTTTGGGAGTAGTGCAAAGAGGAACAAATCCTAGTTTGAGTTGTAACAAGAGTAATGCAAAGAGGAACAACATTCAAGGAGAAATTCTCGCTCTCTTTCATTCTTCCACTTTGTTGTAAGACCTAGGCCATTACAATTTCAACAAATGTAAACTCTTGCAAGCTTAGACATCTGAAGCATGTGACTGTCCTGTTAAAAAATTGAAGCCATAAAGTATGGTTCATCCATCCATTGTAATAGCCCTCATTGATATCCATAATGATCTATCAGTACATATGTTTCTTCTAAAGTGGATTAAAGAGCATTTTTATAGGATATTTTTGTAAGAAAATCAAATCAGATCCAATTATATTGATGTCTACAAATGACCAGACTAGGTCAATGGGACTGGAAAGTAAAACCTGCCAAAATGAGCTATAGGAGAGTGCATAAGTCATCGCCAAAGAATAGTAAAGAGAAACTCAAGCTAAAAGAATATGAAGAAAACCCCACATATCATAGGGATCCGGCTATAAATAGAGTCTCAAAGTAGTAGATTCTAGAGAATTCAAAGGATTCTAGAAAACGTTAAAGTTTCTTATATAGTCCAAAGTCATTCACTGGGTATTGACATATGGCATAAACATCGGCAGCAGTTACCAGAGAGGACAATGATAAACTACTATGTCAAACACCTTCACTAGAGAAATAGCCTAAGCAAAGCTAAAGAAACTGACTAGACTCTACATGGTTCTCCTTCATTCTTCCAACAACTCTGACTAAACTGCAATCATCTTCAAGGTATGAAATGCACAGATAACCAAGTTGAAATGTAATTTATCCCACTTCATGAAAGGACAAGCATACCTTCCACATCAGCATTTGATGCTTCTGCACTCAGCTGTTGAATAATTCGAGGTACCACATCTGCCCTTGTCACCCCTCCTGCAGCATCCAGGTCAGCAGCAGCATCCCAATTAGGTGTGGGTATTCCACCACTAGAACTTAAACCCTGAGAACAATTATCCAACAAAATCCTGGCTAAGTAGTAGTATATATAGCGCACAACACTTATGTCTTCACATTGTTGATGAAGATGCATATTTACAGATGTAACACCCATCATAAGAGCAGAAGTATATAAATGACATGTCTATTATAAGAATTTTACTATCCAAATGAACATCTGGCATCACGTTTTTATGCATATAACATTAGAAATTGTTTAGAAGGAAAGCTCAAAATCACTACATTATCCTCTTTGCCAATTAAAAAGATAAAAAGATTATCACTTGAAATATGGTAAAAAATGCAAGGCAATTTCAAGTCACATAGCATATACAAATTGGAAACAAAAAGTCAATTACGCTTGTGGGATTTACATATTACAAGCAAAGGTTCAGGAATATGCAGACAGATAAATATTGAACAGTTACATACCATTAGTAGAGATGGAGCCAATGAAGGATCAACTGAGTTATACACAGCAAGTTTGGGAAATACTTGATGTACTAGCTGCTTTTGGGAGCTTTTCTGTAAAATTATTGCAAGAATGTTAAATACAGCCAATAAAAACTAAAAGGCCAAGAATAGATTACAGATCAAAAACACAAAGAGAAGGGAAACTGCAAACAATAACCTGATCAGTTGCTGCAGCAAGTTCATGAATACTCCTTGCAAGTTGGGAATAAGATAAAGGCTGCAAATCGTAGTGTGCAACTGATTTTAGACATGATTCATCAAATTCAACTGGTTTCTAATCCAGAAAAGTTATTTCCCAGTCCCCAAATCAGAATGTTCATGTCAATTGTATTAAACTGAGAGATAATAGCCTGTACATCACATAATCTTATATTGCTTGTCCAAATGATGGTGAAATTTGTATCTTGCATGTACCTAAAGAATGAAGAACATACCAATCTTGATCATCTGTGCTAATAGTATCTATCTCCATTGTGATTCATATCTAAAAAGTTACTTTCTATGAAGTGAATTGACTGCATAATTAAATTTTAAAATTTTCTAGGATACTGCATGTAGATACAAGCAAAAACCCTCTTTTACAGGGCAGGGGATTTGGTCAGAAACAAAGTTAGAGCAGATCAACTTGGAAAGAACTTATGCAAAATGACCTTAGAATTGCGTCTGGCTAATCCTAAAGAAACCAGAGGAATGAAAAATTCCTTCGGAAAATTGGAAAGGTGTACAAGGACAAGAAGCCAACTGAGTAAAAGGATGCTGAAGGATAAGGAGTCAAGCCAACTGAGCTGGTTATGCTGGAATCCGGTCAGTACCTCAATTCCATGGCAATTCACATGAGAAAGGGCACTTGTTTAGGGTATGAAAGGGCACCTAATTTCCACATGACAGCTTTCTTACATATATCTTGATAATGTGCAACTTGATTTTCTATTTACATTTTGGCTCAGAGTATTCCAACTTCCTTGTGAGGAAATATTACCACCTTTCAGCAGTTTTATCCCTGAAAAGATACCACTACCTATGTGGTTTCAGCAGATTGTGCAGTCAATGCCCTTGATGAGGATGGTTACACTCCTCTGATGCTTGCTGCAAGGGAGGGCCATGCAGATGCTTGTAAAATCCTACTTCTCAGAGGATCTGATTGTTGTCTAGTAAATCATAGAGGTGAGACAGCTTTGGCACTTGCTAGGAGAAATAACCTATCAAGAGTTGCTGAAGGTGTCATATTGGATCATCTTGCACGGAATATGGTTTTTGCTGGTGAACAACTCTGCAAGCACACTAGGCAAGGTAAAGGTGCTCCTCATATGAACATGGTTCGAATGCTTAAATCGAGATTGCTAACATGGGGCAAATCTAGCAGAAGAAATGTTATTTGCAAAGAAGTAGGGGTGGGACCAAGTGTTACATTCCGCAAATATGGTTACAAAGGTGATGCAGATAAACCAGCGATATTTAGAATTGTCACTGTTAAGGGAAGAGAGGTTCATTTTGAAGCTGGAAGTGCCGCAAATGTAGAGCTTTGGGTACGTGGAATCAATCTGATTGCCAAAGAAATGACTACTTGGAATGGAAATACAGTCAGGAATGATATTCTACAGGGAGGTAAATGTGGTCTTTGTTTCTTCATTTGGAATCAAACTCATCCAGTCTATAAATGAAAATCCATGGTGGAAATTGACTGAAAATGGTTGCTTTATGATGCCATCCTCACACAAATGACATGATACTGATTCTCAACCATACAGAAGCTTTAACAGGTTTAAATGAGTACTGTAAATGTAGATTCCTGGACTTACTTTGATCTAAGATTGCATATGTAGCCTAGCATTTTCAACTACCAATGCAGTTAAATATGGAGGTCTCTTTTATCTTTACAATTCTGTATTCTCACATTCTGAACAGCATGATAGGTGCTCAGAATGCTATCATTTAGGAGATAGCATCCAGCTTTGGAGGACTCATGGCACACTTTTTGAGGATTTCTTGGAGGGAGTTCAAAATTGGAGTATCTCTTCCACACTTGGCATGCTTTTTTTGGCTTAGCATTCACTCTTGGAGGTGATCTATGCACATTTTGAGGTCATTTGGTCTATGAGGAGACCTACGGTGTGATCTAGGATTCCTTCATCACTCATTGGACCACTTTTCTTTGGGAGCACTAATTTTGAAACTATGTTTGGGAGTAGTGCAAAGAGGAACACATGCTAGTTTGAGTTGTAACAAGAGTAATGCAAAGAGGAACAACATTCAAGGAGAAATTCTCGCTCTCTTTCATTCTTCCACTTTGTTGTAAGACCTAGGCCATTACAATTTCAACAAATGTAAACTCTTGCAAGCTTAGACATCTAAAGCATGTGACAGTCCTGTTAAAAAATTGAAGCCATAAATTATGGTTCATCCATCCATTGTAATAGCCCTCATTGATATCCATAATGATCTATCAGTAGATATGTTTCTTCTAAAGTGGATTAAAGAGCATTTTTATAGGATATTTTTGTAAGAAAATAAAATAAAATCCAATTATATTGATGTCTACAAATGACCAAACTAGGTCAATGGGACTGGAAAGTAAAACCTGCCAAAATGAGCTATAGGAGAGTGCATAAGTCATCGCCAAAGAATAGTAAAGAGAAAATCAAGATAAAAGAATAAGAAGAAAACCCCACATATCATAGGGATCCGGCTGTAAATAGAGTCTCAAAGTAGTAGATTCTAGAGAATTCAAAGGATTCTAGAAAACGTTAAAGTTTCTTATATAGTCCAAAGTCATTCACTGGGTATTGACATATGGCATAAACATCAGCAACAGTTACCATAGAGGACAATGAGAAACTACTATGTCAAACACCTTCATTAGAGAAATAGCCTAAGCAAAATTGAAGAAACTGACTAGACTCTACATGGTTCTCCTTCATTCTTCCAACAACTCTAACTAAACTGCAATCATCTTCAAGTGATGAAATGCATAGATAACCAAGTTGAAATGTAGTTTATCCCACTTCATGAAAGGACAAGCATACCTTCCACATCAGCATTTGATGCTTCTGCACTCAGCTGTTGAATAATTCGAGGTACCACATCTACCCTTGTCACCCCTCTTGGAGCATCCAGGTCAGCAGCAGCATCCCAATTAGGTGTGGGTATTCCACCACCAGCACTTAAACCCTGGGAACCATTATATGATAAAATCCTGGCTAAGTAGTAGTATATATAGCGCAAAACACTTCTGTCTTCACATTGTTGATGAAGCTGCATATTTACAGATGTAACACCCATCATAAGAGCAGAAGTATATAAATGCCATATCTATTATAAGAATTTTACTATCCAAATGAACATCTGGCATCACATTTTTATGCATATGACATTAGAAATTGTTTAGAAGGAAAGCTCAAAATCACTACATTATCCTCTCTGCTAATTAAAAAGCTAAAAAGATTATCACTTGAAATATGGTAAAAAATGCAAGGCAATTTCAAGTCACATAGCATATACAAATTGGAAACAAAAAGTCAATTAAGCTTGTGGGATTTACATATTACAAGCAAAGGTTTTAGGAATATGCAGACATATAAATAGTGAACAGTTACATACCATCAGTAGAGATGGGAGCTTTTCTGTAAAATTATTGCAAGAATATTAAATACAGCCAATAAAAACTAAAAGGCCAAGAATAGATTACAGATCAAAAGCACAAAGAGAAGGGAAACTGCAAACACTAACCTGATCAGCTACTACAGCAAGTTCATGAATACTCCTTGCAAGTTGGGAATAAGATAAAGGTTGCAAATTATAGTGTGCAACTGATTTTAGACATGATTCATCAAATTCAACTGGTTTCTAATCCAGAAAAATTATTTCCTAGTCCCCAAATTAGAATGTTCATGTCAATTGTATTAAACTAAGAGATAATAGCCTGTACATCACATAATCTTATATTGCTTGTCCAAATGATGGTGAAATTTGTATCTTGCATGTACCTGAAGAATGAAGAACATACCAATCTTGATCATCTGTGCTAATAGTATCTATCTCCATTGTGATTCATATCTAAAAAGTTACTTTCTGTGAACTGAATTGACTGCATAATTAAATTTTAAAATTTTCTAGGATACTGCATGTAGATACAAGCAGAAACCCTCTTTTACAGGGCAGGGGATTTGGTCAGAAATGAATTTAGAACAGATCAACTTGGAAAGAACTTATGCAAAATGACCTTAGAACTGCGTCTGGCTAATCCTGAAGAAACCAGAGAAATGGAAAATTCCTTCGGACAATTGGAAAGGTGTAGAAGGATAGGAAGACACCTCCAACAAAATAATAACAGTTAGCACCAGGTAAAAGGATGCTGAAGGATAAGGAGTCAAGCCAACTGAGTTGGTTATGCTGGAATCAGGACAGTACCTCAATTCGCAATTCATATGAGAAAGGGCACTTGTTTAGGGTATGAAAGGGCACCTGATTTCCACATGACATCTTTCTTACATCTATCTTGATAATGTGCAACTTGATT
>LPNX010993468.1:57351-121441 GCA_001517045.1 Pseudotsuga menziesii
CACAAAAATGGTTACAAAGGTGATGCAGATAAACCAGCGATATTTAGAATTGTCACTGTTAAGGGAAGAGAGGTTCATTTTGAAGCTGGAAGTGCCACAAATGTAGAGCTTTGGGTACGTGGAATCAATCTGATTGCCAAAGAAATGACTACTTTGAATGGAAATGCAGTCAGGAAATGAAATTCTACAGGGAGGTAAATGTGGTCTTTGTTTCTTCATTTGGAATCAAACTCATCCAGTCTATAAATGAAAATCCATGGTGGAAATTGACTGAAAATGGTTTCTTTCTGATGCCATCCTCACACAAATGACATGATACTGATTCTCAACCATACAGAAGTTTTAACAGGTTTAAATGAGTACTGTAAATTTAGAGTCCTGGCCTTACTTTGAATTAAGATTGCATATGTAGCCTAGCATTTTCAAATACCAATGCAGTTAAATATGGAGGTCTCTTTTATCTTTACAATTATGTATCCTCACATTCTGGACAGCATGATAGGTGCTCAGAATGCTATCATTTAGAGTGTAATGTAAAAACAACATGAAGATAGATAGGCCGATAGATACATTAGGTTGTCCAAGCCTCTAGAACTGTTTAACTGTCAATTGTGTGTTACGTGTTCAATTTTGGAGTTAACTGCAGAACCTCTGAAATGACCTTTTAGACATCTTGAAAAATGTATGGGTTGCAACTTCTATCAGGCAGCACTGAAAATGCCTATACAAGATCTCAGAGAAGTAAATACATTTCACATGACATTACATACTACAGTTTGATGTAATTAGTTCTTCTTGTATGAGATGTTCAACTTTTTGGCATTTGGCATTGGCAAGAATTGCCATTACTAAGTGATCAGAAATGTGACATGAAACTTGATTTGACATAGCAGTTGTAGAATTGGAGTTTTTGAGGCTAAAGAGCTCAATGTGTAGCATATGCACTTGGAGATGGTTCCTTACACGTCTGATTTTGTGTTATACTGTGTGCAACCTGATAAACCAAACTAACAGGATATTTTGTTTGTACAGCTAAATTCATGTTTTAAAATGACTAATGAAAACTTTTCAATTCCCATATATTGTTTTTACATTTTTTTTATAAGTTCTAAATTTCTTTGTTGAAAGTTTGGGATGCCTTTCTCCAGCTATCAAAATGATAATCAAAGTTTAATTGCAAAATTAAAATTAGAAGTATGGTCTTGGATACACAATCAGATCTTGTTACTGTACGTAGACAGCTGTTAAGATTACATGGGCTAATACTTATCTTCCAGGATGGTATCCTTATCTGCCAAGTTGGCACACCTTATTTGCCTGGTTGGCATCCCATGAAATTATGAACTGTGAGCTTCTCCCAGTTTGTTATAAATACTGGCAATCTCCTGTATTTCAATAACTTAACAGTGTATAGATTCAGATTCTTGCTATCCTATTATCTGTTTCTTGTGTCGAGGGCCATTTATGATCCAGGTTAAACCTGGACTTCTACTTGGTATCAGACCGGGTGCTTCCTGCTCTGCTTTTCTAAGTGACTGTATTCAGCTTTGTTTTCTCCAGCGTTCCACCAAGTTTCCGGGACCTGGGAGTGTTGGAGTGGGGAAAACAGAGAAGAAGTCACTACTATTAAGCCTTCAACCATGCATCACAGTATCCTTGAGCTTTGTGCTTTGTTTCTTGCTCAATAGATCCGCCTAAGACTGGTGGTTCCAGATTTTTGTTTCCTGTTTTTGAACAATTTTCTTCGAGAGCTGCTATTATTAGGATGCAACATATTTATAAATCACAATATAGATGAACTACATGACTTTTCAGTTATTGATCAATTGCTAGTTTAAGCTTTCTTTCAGTTGAGAGTTCTTTGCCTGTAGGTCCAGTTGTTGCAAGTCAAGGTTAAAATCACAGCACTCTATTTTACACTTGCATAGTCAGCCAAAGTTTAGAAAATGGAAACTCTTGTTTGTACTTGCAAGTGGACCGCTGAAAACATAGAAGCGGATTCTCCTGCCAATTATCAGAATTATTCATGTACAACAGTACAAGTGATGCCTGAAATTTATTTGTCCAGTGGCTTCTCTGCCAATATAGCCTTTCTCATTATTCAGAATTGTCATCAAAGCTTTAGAGGTAATGTTTCTCCAGTCAATGGACCAATGCATGGTTTCTATATGATGTTGTTTTGTTCAAGTAATTATCTGTAAATTGAGTATAGAATGAAATATAATGCTTGTCTCAAGGATTTTCCTCAAGTACACAAGGTTGATCTTGACTTTATAGTTTATACTTAGATGACTGCAATAGCTATGGAACTTGATTGCAGAGATGGTTTGTCAGTGGAAGATGTCCACTGTCCAGTTAGCTCGTGGTGTATGTATCATTCAGGCAGATGCTGAAGGACATGTCTATGAATACACTCATCCTCACTTTGATTAACAATATGAACTGTTTCTTTATCTTCTGGGTTTTATATATTGATGGGTCATTTGAAATATGTAATGTTTAAATTGTTGGTCCAAAGTTTTTCTTGGAATTTAATTTTGCATTTATGTGAGTTCTACATGTAATTATAAAGTTGGATGTTCTTTTACAGAACATTTTTGTCCTACAAAAATGTTGAGATGCTGTCATTTTGTTTTGTTAATAACTCAATTAGGCAAGTTCGATCATCCAAAAGACAAATGAGGATCTTTAAAAACATCAAAGCAAAAAGGGATGGGTATTCTGCCATAACTGGAGGAATAGAGGAACGAGGGGTTTATAGAGTTGTAAATGGGAAAACAGAGAAGAAGTCACTGCTATTAAGCCTTCAACCATGCATCACAGTATCCTTGAGCTTTGTGCTTTGTTTCTTGCTCAATAGTTCCGCCTAAGACTGGTGGTTCCAGATTTTTGTTTCCTATTTTTGAACAATTTTCTTCGAGAGCTTTTATTATTAGGATGCAACATATTTATAAATCATAATATAGATGAACTACACGGCTATTTAGTTATTGATCAATTGCTAGTTTAAGCTTTCTTTCAGTTGAGAGTTCTTTGCCTGCAGGTCCAGTTGTTGCAAGTCAAGGTTAAAATCACAGCACTCTATTTTACACTTGCATAGTCAGCCAAAGTTCAGAATAGCGAAACTCTTGTTTGTACTTGCAAGTGGACCGCTGAAAACATAGAAGTCGATTCTCCTGCCAATTATCAGAATTCTTCATGTACAACAGTACAAGTGATGCCTGAAAGTTATTTGTCTAGTGGCTTCTCTGCCAATATATCCTTTCTCATTATTCAGAATTGTCATCAAAGCTTTAGAGGTAATGTTTCTCCAGTCAATGGACCAATGCACGGTTTCTATATGATGTTGTTTTGTTCAAGTAATTATCTATAAATTGAGTATAGAATGAAATATAATGCTTGTCTCAAGGATTTTCCTCAAGTACACAAGGTTGATCTTGACTTTATAATTTATACTTAGATGACTGCAACAGCTATGGAACTTGATTGCAGAGATGGTTTGTCAGAGGAAGATGTCCACTATCCAGTTAGCTTATGGTGTATGTATCATTCAGGCAGATGCTGAAGGACGTGTCTGTGAATACACTCATCCTCACTTTGATTAACAATATGAACTGTTTCTTTATCTTCTGGCTTTTATATATTGATGGGTCATTTGAAATATGTAATGTTTAAATTGTTGGTCCAAAGTTTTTCTTGGAATTTAAATTTGCATTTATGGGAGTTCTACATGTAATTATAAAGTTGGATGTTGTTTTACAGAACATTTTTGTCCTACAAAAATGTTGAAATGCTGTCATTTTGTTTTGTTAATAACTCAATTAGCAAGTTCCATCATCCAAAAGACAAATGAGGATCTTAAAAACATCAAAGCAAAAAGGGATGGGTATTCTACCATAACTGGAGGAATAGAGGAACGAGGGGTTTCTAGAGTTGGAAATGGGAAAACAGAGAAGAGGTCACTGCTATTAGGCCTTCAACCATGCATCACAGTATCCTTGAGCTTTGTGCTTTGTTTCTTGCTCAATAGATCCGCCTAAGACGGGTGGTTCCATATTTTTGAACAATTTTCTTCGAGAGCTGCTATTATTAGGATGCAACATATTTATAAATCATAATATAGATGAACTACACGACTGTTCAGTTATTGATCAATTGCTAGTTTAAGCTTTCTTTCAGTTGAGAGTTCTTTGCCTGCAGGTCCAGTTGTTGCAAGTCAAGGTTAAAATCACAGCACTCTATTTTACACTTGCATAGTCAGCCAAAGTTCAGAACAGGGAAACTCTTGTTTGTACTTGCAAGTGGACCACTGAAAACATAGAAGCGGATTCTCCTGCAACATATCATGGGGGATATGTGCAGACACCACCCGAATTTTAGGGAAATTCATGGGGGACAGCGGGATGTTGGGGTAAAATGGAGAGTGACAACTTAAAGACTCAGTTTGAGGTCATCAGTATCTAGAGTGAAAAGTTACAAGGAGACTGTACCATGGACTGGTCCTCTACATTCGACATCAAAACACTTGACAGACACACAAAGGCACATACATTCCAAAACCCAAATTTGTAATAATGAAAAGGTAACTGGATAATACCTCTACCATCTCGACAACCCCACTCTCGTTGAACATTTTGGCAAGCCCTTCACTGTCAACGTCAAAGGGGATATTACCCACATATAGTTTAGTGCCCTCAGGAAGAGGAGGATAGTCCTGGTCTTCAACTATCTCTTGCTCTGCTTTTCTCTCTGTACCAATTGCTACATCTGATTCTTCCTCCTGAACCGCTTGAATTCCCCCCAATTTCTCTTCCGATTCTTTTCCTTCTGAAACTCCTGATGTAGGGGGGCGCTCCTCCACTTCTTCTTTTGCTTGCACCAAAGGAATATCTTGTGCCTCCTCTACCACTTCTACCACCACTGGTGAATCCTGTGCCAATGATCTAATTCTTAGGACCCGCCTCCTGCCCAAAACAGGGGTCAAACAAGAAATCCCATAGCGGGCATGGGATATCCCTGAATGACAAGGGGGCAGCCGTTGGCAAGGCCATCATAGGAAACCTTGAACAAGGAGCCTTCAGACATGCTGAACCTCCTCCTAAAGCTGTTACTACTGTTGCTTCTAATGAAGGCAGCACTTGGGTAGTCGCCATTGAAAAGCATGAAGCTGCCATCTTCACAAAAACCTCAAAAAAACCTGCCCTAAAACCTTGCAAAAATTCTAAAACTGTAAAAGGATCCTATAACTTCATCGGATAGTGTCTAATTCTCATCAATTTCACTTTTACCTAAAAACTTCAAAACCAAAAATCCACAGTCCAAATATGACTATGCCTTTGAAAATCATATCCAGAGCTCATAAAACACACACCTTCGTACCGCGACACTGAGAGGATAAGGTGTAAAAGGGATAAGATAGGAGGAGTTGGGTGGTTTGTGTTTCGACAAGATTTAGATATTTTTCTTCCATTTATATGGACAACTATATAAACATATAAAGCTTGAGGGCTATTTAGGAACGAGATTCATGTTCATGTCTTCATCTGTATATATTACTTGCTTTTGTTATAAAAAATGGGATGTTTATGGGATAAGATATGATTAAGATGGATTTAAGTTCATTTATGTTTTAATTTTGAAGTGGATTAAGTTTTGATGGTTTTAACTCGATAGGATGGGTAGCTTAGTTGAAACATTACTTTATCTTTCATGGCATTAACTTAGATGAAACATCACTTTACTTTTTATGTCATTATCGATGATATGATGAAACTCAAGGTGGAGGTCTCGTATCTAAAAATTATGGTAATGGTGGGAGTAGCATAAAAAAATATTATGGGTGTTACATTATATAGAGTTTTAACATGTCTCATATGAATGAGATATTCACTATTTTGGGTGGATTACCAAGTTATGTCAAGCAAGCTTAGTTACAAATTTTATTAATTTGTTAATTTAATATAGGGAGGATGATTGCAAGCATGTATTTTATTATCACAAGAAATTATTGGAGGACTAGAATAAAAATAAAAAGCATGAAAATAAGATGGCATTGATCATGGCTCATTCAATACATAATATCCACTACTATATCGTTCTTCACCACATCAATATCATGACCAATTCAAATCGCATGAAGTGTATCTTGGGATGTTAGCTCATTAAAGGAAAATTTTCTCATTGGATATCCTTTCTCCAAGAATTTGACCTTAAATTTTATACATGTAAACATAAGAAAGATTTGTCCCTCATCGATTTCATCACTGACTTCCCTACCCATGTAATCCAATGACCACTCAATAGTATTGCTCCTGACAAGCATATTTTTGTTATAGCATCGAACAACCCATGTTATGACATTATCTTGAACTACCTTTACACACTGAGCTTTGATCCAAATCTCTCTCAAGATGACCATCAAGACATTCATCATTGGTGTCCTTGTTACCTTCTCCTTAAAGGCAACATGTATCAATGAGGAGTTGACATCATAGTATGTCAATTCCTAACTCAGAAAGAGGTCAAACAAGTTCTCAATAGATTTCATGGGATGCTTACAATGACCATTTATCAAGAATGGCCATCACCCAAAAGATCCTTTATGTGGGATATTTGTTGGCTTTCTTTTCACATCACTACATTCATGAGATTAATCTATGCAAGAATTGTCAAATTCTCACCCCTAAAACCTAAGCACAATCTACTCCTCCATATCCCATTATCATTATTAACATTTTTTGCAACTAAGGGATCAACGTTATGAAATGTCACCCTATATCCAATTGTGACCACAAGTAGATTATTGGTCGTTACCTAATTTATCAAATGGTTTAAGCAATGTTAACATTTGTCAACACTTCTCTTACGACCACCCACTTCTTCCTCAACCACATCATCACTTCAAAACCAAAAATCCACAGACCAATTAAAGGCATCGTCACTTAAGCGACGCTTACTAACTCGCTGTTGCTTAACCGACGATTATGATAATAGCCGATGCTTGTGGTCACATTTACAAAAAAAAAAATTATCCTTGTGATTTTTGGTAAGTTTAAAAAGAGAAATCCACGCGCCGTCGGATTTTGGATCGAAATGTAGTAGTGACTGGAAGGCTTATTTCTGTATGAGATTGTTGTAATCCCCAAAGTTAATCAATGAGTCTTACAATTCTTGGGGGCTGCTCACGAATCTTACAAATATAACAATATTAAGCAGATTACGCAGTTTTAGTATTTGGGAAAGCATTATACTTTACTACAAAAAAAGAGGTGCAACAGCAGGTAAAGACTTGCACAACTCCTCTCGTATGTGTTTCTGGAAGGGGTCCCGTAGGGAAAGTAAAGAGTCCAGGTCCCTCCCTTGAACCTTGAAGTGAGGAAATTCTTATATATTATAACCTTTAGTCTGAAATCCTATACACAACATTTTTGGTCTACCAACCCTTGAATTGCTAGTTCCTCAGTTTTATCTGTAAACATAGCAATATTATTATGAACCTGGGCAGGTCTGACCTATTTTCGGGGCTACAACTTGTGAAAATCATAGGATATTCAATAATAAATTTGATCCTTATGGCCTATTATAGTGCATCTGCAGGTGTAGCATTCCTCTGTTACTGTAAGGGAATTATGATCTAGCCATTTCATCTCCACCACATCCACAACAAAGAAAAAAAACATGAATAGAAAAAAAACACAATAGATAATCAAGAAAAACATAGAACAAACCTGAAGGTCTAAACATTGATGTCATTCTGAAGGGAGTGGAGACCCAATGTGAAGCTCAATACCAATATTTGTTTGTTTCAATTTCTATCCACCGACACCAATCTCATCACCATGTTTAGAATTGCTTGAATTCCAATTCCATTTACTCTTCTTAGATGTGTCTTCAAGCATCTTCTTAGATTTAGACAAATTACTTGTAAATCTAGTCCTCTTAGCCTAAGTATTCAACACAGTAGGTCTGCGTCAGAATTGAACTCCCTGTACAGGTGCCTGAAGGATAAAGAAAGAAAACAATTCTTTAGGAGCCCAATCCTTTTCAACCAACAATCATATATAACTCAGTGACTGCAACTTGGTGAGACCTCTGGCCCAATCAATTATCATGACCTTTGATTCGCCAAAAATAGAAAGCTAGAGAATTATTTTATTTTTGCGAACCATAAAATCCCCCATAAGGATAAAAGTTCATGCAATTGCTTTGTTGGATCTCTGAAGATCGAGGTGCATGGCACTAATATTATTACTAATAGAAGGTAGACAACTTACAAAAATTACACTTTATTGCCAAATTCGCAATTTTCCATGACACAATTAAAAATGACTAACATAAATGACTAATTCATATTCTTCTAGCTAGTCATTTTTTATGTCGTGACTAAATTAGTCATTTATTTTAGTCATTTTTAACTCACCCACTTATTATCTAGTCATACTTGTTAACTAGTGACTAAATTAGTCGTTAATTTTAGTCGTTTATAGTTGAGTCAATCAAAATTGCTCATATTTAGTAGTAAATCACTTGGAAAACCTGTGGTGACTAGAATTTTTAGTCACCTAGTAGCTAATTCCTCATTTTGTACTAGTGTCCAAATCTATAATTACTCTATCCAGCTAAAAGCAAGGATGGCGATTTACAACTTAACTGGGAAGGCAGATATTTGGTGGCAGGATTGAAAATGAGTAAAAGGTATTAGGGAAAAGAACATTAATTGGAGTACCTATAAGAAATACTTTAAATAGAAGTTTTTTTCGGAACTGTACTACGGAGAGCGAGCTAAGGAATTTTATGAACTGAAGTTGGGAACTATGAACATGAAAGAGTTAAACAGTAAATTTTTAAGTTTGCTATGTTACGAACTCCTTACATTGTGGATGAGAAGCCTACGGTACATTGGTTTCTAAGCTATTTACCTTTTCACATTAAAAGCAAAATTGAATATGATAATCCAAAAACCCTTGAGGAGGCTATGCGAAAGGAATTTTTTTTCTATGAGCAGAACCGCAAAAACGAAAGCATGTCAAACTGGAAGGCTAAGAGGTCTAATAATTTTGAATAGAAGAAGAAGGGTTTCATACCTAACTGAAATTTTAGGAATAATAACACACGTAATTTTCCTAATAAGAATTTCCAAGGAAATAAAGGTAATTCACAGTTAAACCCTAATGGCCCTAGAAATAAATAACCTATTAATAACCATAGCAATTACATTAAGAATAATGAACGTAATGAGCTAGTAAGTGTTGGGAGTGTAATGGACTCATTATGCATCAGTTTTCCCTAACATAAAGAAGACTATCAGCAACATACATACGGTGTAGGAGGAGATGGTTGTTGGTGGCTTAGCAAGGACAATTCCCAGGATCAATGTGGAACTGGAAAATAGGCAGGCAGATTATCAAACTTCCATGGTGGAAGTAGAAGGTAAGCTTAATCAAACACCCATTTCTATCTTAATTGACCTAGGGGCTAGCGTCAGTTATATTTCTCCTAGTTTAGTAGAAAAATGCAAGTTATCAGTAGAAAAGTTTGCAAAGTCATGGTTAGTTCAACTAGTTACTGGAGCAAAAAGAAAAGTGATTAGTTTTGTAAAAGATTGTACTGTAAGTATGGATGAGTTTGAAACCTCTCTGAAGCTTAATGTACTTCTTTTAGGTTCTTATGACATGTTAATTGGTAGGGACTGGTTATAACAACATACAATAGTTCTGATCTGCTTCGATAAAACTTTTACTTGCGTAAATAATGAAGGAGAAACAATAACTGTAATAGGAATCCCTAGGAAAACAACTATTAGACAAATTTCTGCTTTGCAATTAAAGAGAGCTGTTTGGAAGGGTTGTAAATCCTTTGTTGTAACTATAATTAATGAAGAATATATTAATAATGAAGATAAACTAATACTGGAATATATTCCCATCCTAAGGGGGTATTCGGATGTATTTCCGAAAGAAATTTTGGGACTACCTCCGAAAAGGGAGTTAGACTTCACTATTGAGTTGGTACCTGGTGCAGTTCCCAGCTCAAAAGCCCCTTATCGGATGACTATAATGGAACTAAATGAATTAAAATCACAGTTAAAGGACCTTATTGGTAAAAATTATATAAGATCCAACGTGTCTCCTTGGGGAGCACCTGTTATTTTCGTTAAAAATAAGGATGGTACTCTATGCTTATGCATTGACTACCGTCAACTTAATAAAATGAACATTAAGAATAGATATCTGTTGTCCTGCATAGATGATATGTTTTATCAGCTACATGGAGCAACTATATTTTCAAAGATCAATTTACGATCTGGTTATCACCAGGTCCGAATCAAAGATGAAGACATTTTTAAAATAGCTTTTAGGACCAGATATGGTCACTATGAGTTTGTTGTTATGCCATTTGGGCTTACTAATGCCCCGACTGTTTTCATGTGCTTAATGAATAATGTATTGCATAAGTACCTTGATAAATACATGGTGGTATTCATTGATGACATTCTAATTTATTCTAAGTCTAAAGAAGAACACGAGGAGCACTTAAAAATTGTTTTACAAGAATAGAGAGAACATCAACTTTATGCTAAATTTAGTAAGTAATATTTCTTTAAGGATAAAATACAATACTTGGGCCGTGTAGTAACTAAAGAAGGGATCTCAGTTGATCCAAAAAAGATAAAAGCAATTGAAGAATGACCAGTCCCAAAGGATGTAAAAGACGTGCGATCATTCATGGGGATTACAGGATACTATCGAAGATTCATTGAGGGGTTGTCAAGAATCACAAATCCCATAACTTCTTTACACAAGAAGGGGAAGAAATTCGAGTGGAATCAAAAGTGTGAAGAATGTTTTAAAAAGTTAAAAACATTACTAACTACTGCACCAATATTAATAATTGTTGATCCTAATAAAGACTTTGTAGTATGCATTGATGCACGCAACAATTATCTAGGTGGATTTTTAACTCAAGAAGGACACGTAATTGCATATGAGTCTAGGAAGCTTAAACTTCATGAGAAAAAATACGCAACCTATGCTTTAGAGTTGGTAGTCATCATACATGCTTTGAAGATGTGGCGTCATCACTTAATCGGAAGAAAATTTATGTTAATGACAGATAATAAAGGATTAAAATATTTGTTGGATCAACCTAACTTAAACGCAAGGCAAGCTAGGTAGCTAGCTTTCCTTAGCAAGTAAGATTTCGAGATACAACATATTAACAGAAAAGAAAATAAGGTTGTTGATGCTCTAAGTATAAATGCAAGGCTGAATTTTATAGCAGCAGTCAGTACTTATAAAAAATATTTAGAAGAACAGTTAGGGGAAGGAGTAAAATTGGATGAAAATTATCAGAAATTACAAGCAAAAGTAACATAAAATTTAACTGAAAGTTTAAGTACAGGGTATAGTCTAATGAAAAAGGATTAATACTATATAAAAATAGGTTGTATATACCTAATGTACCTAAAATTAATATAGTGATTTTAAATGAAATTTATAAGACTCCTTACTCAAGACATAATGGTTATCAAAAGACTATAACCATGTTACAGAAGGATTATTTTTGGCCAAACATGAAGAACGAACTGGAAAAATACATTGCCAAGTGTTTTGAACGTCAACAAGTTAAGAATGAACACCAACATCCAACTAGTTTACTACAACCATTACCCATCCCTAGCTGGAAATGGGAAATAATCAGTCTTGATTTTATTACAGGTCTACCTAGAAATCAAAATTTGAATGACTCGAATACTGGTAGTCGTTGATAAAATTAGTAAAGCAACTCATTTTATACCTGTAAAGACCACCTACAAGGCTTCTAATATTGCTGATATATTCATGAAACAAATATTTCATTTACATGGGATATCGAAAGTTATAATTTTAGACAGAGACCCTAATTTTACAGGAAAATTCTGAAAGTCTTTATTTAAAGGCCTGGATACTACTTTAAATTTCAGTACCTCTTTTCATCCCCAGAAGGATGGATAGACTGAAAGGGTGAATCAAGTGTTGGAAGATATGCTCAGAATGTATGTTAAGGAACAACCAGGTAAATGGGAAGATTACTTACACCTGGTAGATTTTTCCTACAACAATCACTACCAAGATTCAACAATATACAACCCATTTGAAATTTTGTATGGGAGAAAGTGCAATAACCCCATATAATGGAGTAACCCAATTGACAAGTTAGTACTAGGACCTGAACTACTAAAGGAGATGGAGTTAATTGTAAAACATGTACAAGGTAACTTAAAAGTTGCGCAAGTTAGACACAAAATTCAAGCAGATCTTAAATGAACTCAGAAAGAATTCCAGGTGGGTGAACATGTCTTTATAAAGGTAAGGCCTAAAAAGAGTTCTTTCAAATTAGGAAGTTGTGCTAAGTTAGCACCCCGATATTGTGGGCCTTTTGAGATACTGTCCAGAATGGGACAAGTGGCATATCAACTAGCTTTACCGCCAAATTTGAAGGTTCATAATGTTTTTCATACCTCTTTATTAAAAAAATATGTACATGATACTACTCATGTTATAAATTGGAATGATGTGCAAGTGGAACCTGAAGGAGATTTTCTAGTGGAACCAGATTGTATCCTCAAAAGGAGGGAGATCTTGCTTCAGAATCGCACCTTTGGGTAGGTGAAGGTGCAATGGAATCATCTTAGTCCACAAGAAGCCACCTGGGAATTGGAGAGTCATATGAGGGCCGCATATCCAATTCTGTTCTAGGGAAATTATGAGGATGAAGAATAAAATAACATCGAGGACGATGTTATATTTAAGGGGGTGTGTATGTCACATGCCCCAAATTGAAAACACATTTTATATTTTAAGAGACATTATGTTATAATTTTATTATAAAGTTTGTAATTAATGACCAAGTGGGGTCAAGGATAATTTTATTTAATTGCTGAATATTTTATTATTAAATAAATGAAAGATGAGACAACAACTTAAGGAGGCTATTAAATGAGTGTTTTACTGGCCACTTGGTGGAATAGGATGGGTTGAGAGCAGATTGACACTTGGCAGCATCCTAAAACTACTTCTAGCTGTTGCAGGAGGAAACTTCCTTATTTTTGTGGTCATGTTCCCCAAGAAAGTGGAATAAGAGTAGGTATCTCATTAAGTGAAAACTAACCCAAAAGACGTAGGAAAGATAATAAAACTTCCCGTTGAATTTAGTTGATGCTGCTCATTCTTTACTTGTGAAAATTATGAGTGAATTTAGTGCACAAGAGATTCGATGGAGGGGACTAGCAGGAGTTTTTCTTTTTAGTGAAAAGTGATGAAGTTCTGAACTAGTCCAGCTGATTTAAGCTGAGTTCATACTGCCACAAGCAGAACCGATTACTGTTGATTGCTCAGTAGAGTTACAGAGGTTTTCTAAACCAGTTCTCTTACCCAATGCTTTCAACCAGGTGGACCAGTAGACATACTCGGGGGTCCTGATATTTTTAGTTCAACTATCTTCAAAAGTTGGTTGGGAGGAACAGGCTCCTTAAATTGTTGTCTCCTCTACTACATTTCTAGGTTCTACGTGTTCTTTCTAATTTCTCTATGCATACTTAGGACCAAGAAGGAATGATTTAGGAAATAATATGTTATGTGTCTGCTTCATCTGTTATTAGAATTAATGAAGGAAATATTTTACTGTGAAAAGATAGACAAATTCTGGATTAGATATGGATTAGGATGAATGATTAGAGTAATTTCAAATTTTACTGATGGATAAAATACCTAATTGTATTTTTCCTCACCTTCAAGAAGGTAGTATAGTAGGTTAGATTACATTCTAATGGATAAATCAAATGAAGAATGCATGATTATGTTTATTTACTTTTTTCAAATTCTTTGTAAGAATGTTCAGGAGTTCCTTAGTTACAATGCACCTACTAAATAAGTTAGACATGAACTATTTCCAAGAAATATCTTTAAAAAAAATACAGTATACAATCTGTGTAATGGTGCTCCTTTTTACACAGTAGATAAATTACTAGCTATAAGCCTAATTATTATAAGTATACATAGTTATTAAACATTATAAGAACAAAATAAATAAATAAGTGGGAATAGCCAGTAAACAATAAAAATAAGGTATAGTAATCATTTAGGTTAGTATAATTATATAAGAAAATTTCATTAATTATGTAGGTAAACATCAAATATTAACCCTATTATAGTTAACAAAAATAATGCATGGTTTAGATTTAAAATAAAAATACAAACCCTAAATCTAAAAAAAACTATCAACTAGCATTCTTTTACTATCTCTTTTTCATATTAGGGTTATTGCAGTTTTACCCACAATTTATCTTAAGCAAAAATTATTCATTTATACTAATATAATTATCTATATTATAAATGCACAGAATTAAATAAAAATTTCATAGAAACAATATTAAAACTGTTTATCTAATATAAACTAAGACACTTTAATAAAAGACATTTTAAAAATTTCTGAATCTATCTACACAGTAAAAATTTGGGTTGTATTATCAAACCCTTCTCTTTTATTTATTTCCTTAAACAAATCTTTACTAACAGACAAAAACACAAACTCTATTTTAAAACCAATATCTTGAACTTTTTCCTCTTTCTAAATAAAATAAAAAATTATGGACTTAAACAGTAATAAAATCTCTTTTAAATTCTTTAACCATCCATTCATCAACACAAGTATTGTATCAATAAAACATTTCTATTAAGCTAACTTAAACAAAATTGAAATTTAAACCATTACAAGAAACCCCACAGTTTTCCATCGACCTCGTAAAAAAAAACACAGTTCATGGCCGAACACAGGATATCTAACACAGTAAGCTTTTAAAGCTTAAGCAGAAGTCACGGCTTTAAATCCTGTTCAAAATAAATTCTTGTAAACCAAGTTACGGCCGCAAGGGATTCATAAAATTCTCATTAAAACATTCCAGTCACGGCCACATGGCCTTTCTAAACAAACAAAATATATTATAACCAAAACTGGATTTGCATCTTGGTGGAACTATAACAACCAAACCCCATACACCCATCACAGAAGGAACCTCAGGAAAGAACCGAGGCTTACTGGTTGTTGGGTAGTGTGGAGAACTTCCCCTAATGCAGTGTATGCCACCCAGCCTCTTGTCACACCTGTAGAAATACCTGCACTATAAATTAGAGAAGGTTAAATCTTATTTGAAATAAATTTCAGTGCTAAGAATGAAATCGTGCAGCTATTGTATAAGCAAAACGATCTTACCTGGAGAGTTTTAACCTCGACCGCATAGTTGATGGCATGAATAGAAAAGCTAGCCACATGAAAAGAGTATGCTCGAGAAAATGAGCAGAGCCACTGTCACTAAACCTCAATGAGATTGTTCAAGTCAAAATCCAAGGCCATGACGCGATGGAACCAAAAATTGAGCCTACGCTGCTTTTTCAGGTAGAGTTTCCAATTGGAAAAACACATAGAGGTAAAGCAATGACAATGGAGGCCATTACACACAGAGGTAAAGCTTGACAACGAAGGTCGGCTCACACAGAGGTTATGCAAAGGCATCAATGGCCACAAGGTTGTAAGCCTATGGCTCTCCCTCTCCACAACAGTAAAAAGATAAGGTAATCGCAGAATTTTAGGGTTTTTGGAAGCATATATAGTAAAGTTGCAAAGTCAAAACCCTAGCCACTATCAAACAACCGTGTGGACTCCACCTTCGGTTGATGAGTTTTGATCTATAGTTCGAGAGTGTGGAATGAAACCTGCAAAGGATTTCATATAACCATGTTAGTATTAAAAATTTATATAAACACCCTTTTATAAGCTAGGGTTATGCACGAAGGAAAATCATAATCCCATACTAGAACATGGTTAAAGGAAAACTTAAAAGCATATTATTTCAAGTATAGAAATGCTTAGCATAGTTCTTGGGTAAGGTTTTGTTTTATAGTTTAAAATTGCATAAATAGGATAAAAAAATAGTTATTATATAATATCTCTTAATGAGATTTAAAAACATGCAAAAGTTTATGTTAGTTAGGTTCATTTAGTAATGAACTCTTCAAGCTCTAAAAACAGAGTAGTAATACTACATATATAACTATAGAATTTTTTTATTTTTGTCTTTGCATTTGATAATTACTTAGGCAATTAAGGAAATTATACTCTATTGAAACTCGTGAGTTTCGTTAATATAAATGATATATCTTATATACTCGACGACAATATTCTAAACTAAGGTGTAATTTTCGATGAGGCATTTAATTTAACATTGATATAAAACATACAAGTTACCTCAATAATAAATAATTTTATAATGCAAGGAGCTAGGTTGCAACATTTATCCATCCATAAGAGTTGTATGTAGGACTTAATATAACAAGATTTGGATAAAAGTATGACGTATAGGTTATAGTCAAGGATAAGTAGAAACATATATTTCTATGTTATGCTTGAGTTTCCAAGTATTACGCTTTTGAATAAATAAATAAAACTAACTACATAGATTCGACGATAGCTTCTTTTGCCCCAAAGATGTAAATTAAACAATTATACTAGCATTTCATTTATGGTAGTTGAAATAATTTAGTCCCAATCCTGAAACTGGTTTACAAAACTTCTTACCTATAAAAAGACCTATAAAAGAAGCATCACTTCACTACATTAGCTAAAAAGCTAAGTAAGCCTCGGTCATGAACTGAAGTTCCTTCATATTACAAACAATAAAATAAACTTTAGTACCTAGTAAACAAATAGATGTTTTCAGCTCATGTTACTTTAGATCATCACTTGATAAATCAACCTTCAATTAGGGAAGTATGGAAGCAAATAATTAAGTAAGCAGATATGGAAATTAACAAAGGAATTAGTTTAGACATTAATATTGTTAACTGTTAACAATTAAATGTCCCTCTTAAGCAACGATTGTAAACATTTAATGTCATAGGAAAAATTTTAAATTTTTACAAATTTTTGGAGTATTACACTTTACCTCTTTCCTCTATCTATTGGTTAGCCTCTTACCACCAGGGAATCATGGGTCGAGCCTTCCATGGTTCTTCCTGCTCATCTCTTCTGATAGCATAGATGCAACCACATTGTCGATATTCAATTTGGCATTATTTCTTCCAATATCCATAACCAAGCTACCCCATGAGTATGAAAAAAAACATAATAGACTAATACATTTCTCCTCTTCTATGATTTTGATATTCACAAACAACAATTGACTGGAAACATTGTTGAACGCATTTAGGTGCTCTATTACTGAGTCACCCTCATTGATTCTAAGAATATATAGCTATTAGATTTGTATCATTTAATGAATATGATCTAGGATATTATCTGAGAGAATAACATGCACAACAATAATCACAAGAGACATGAGACACAAAGATTTTTCCTCAGGGAAACAATAAAGGAGAAAACCCCCCAACTTCCTCAGAGATAGAATAAGCACCAGTAGCAAAAGTAAAACCAAAAAACACAAATATTATCTCTGACAGCGGATGTCTCTCTCACTTGTGCCAGCTCTCTCTCTCCCACTCATGTGCCATAGTTGAGTGAGTGTGTATCTCAAATAGAGAGGCTCACTCTCTATTTATACTAGTTTCTGACTTGACAATTACTTACTAGGGTCAACTTCTATAGGAGATTCTAATAACCCTAGTTCCCAACAACTATGGGGACTTTACCCCCGACTTACAAAGGAGGGTTAATCTCTATGACTTTACATGACTTGATTACATTAATGATTCTTCCAATAGGAACATCGGGGACTAATGAAATACAATATATAAAATATACAATTGAATACATTCTAAAGTTACAAATACATCAACACTCCCTCTTAAATAGGAAGGTATTCTCTTGACACAATTCATCAGCACAAGTCTTCGTCACTGGATCATTATCAAAGATGGATCATTACTGGATCATCATCACTAGATCATCATCAAAGTTGGATCATCAATGGATCATCATCATCATCATTGCTTCCGATATCTCAATCAAATGGTGCTATCTCTCAATTCTTCTTTTCACAGGAAGTTCTACAAGTTAACCCTTTTTCATGCTAGTTGTAGACCTAGCCTCCATGTAGGTCTTCATCGATAGAGCCAACCCTTTTGCATGTTGGATGTAACTTCATAGTGCCATTACTTTTTTCATACTGGATGTGTCTCTATAGACGTAGTCCTTTCTCATACTGGATGTAGGCCTCTATAGAACCAGCCCTTTTTCATGCTGGATGTAACTTCATAGAGCCAATCCTTTTTCATACTGGATGTGTCTCTACAAAGCCAATCCTTTTTCATACTAGATGTAGGCCTCTACAGATCCAACCCTTTTTCATCTTGGATGTAACTTCATAGAGCCAGTCCTTTTTCGTACTGGATGTGTCTCTACAGAGCCAGTATTTTTCATACTGGATGTGGGCCTCTACAAATCCAACCCCTTTTCATGTTGGATGTATCTCTATAGAGCCAGTCCTTTTTCATACTAGATGTAGGACACTACATAGCCAACCCTTTTTCATTTTGGATGTACTTCTACAGAGCCAACCCTTTTTCATGTTGGATGTATACCACTACAGAGCTAGCCCTTTTTCATGTTGGATGTACTTCTACAAAGCCAACCCTTTTTTAGGTTGGATGTAGGTCTCTACACTTATATATAACCATGGGAGGAACCAATTCTACCACCATGTCAGAGGGGCACAACACTTACATCTGACCATGGGAGGAACCAATCCTACCACCATGTCAAAAAGGCACATCACTTATATCTGACCATGGGAGAAACCAATCCTACCACCCTGTCAGAAAGGAACAAAAGTTACTTCTAACCATGGGAGAAACTAATCCTATCACCATGTTAGAAAGGCTCACGAACTCATCACTTCCCCTTGGAAAGATCTAGATAACACCAAGCTTCTCCCTGAAGTACTGAAACTTCACTCTGGCCATTTCTAGGATAGAATCACATCAGGGTTGATTATGTCTAAGGATAACCTATGATATTCGCCAGGACTGATTACATCTAAGGACAAACTACATGATTGTTTACATATGAGAAACCTACAAGCTTCGCCAGGATTTTATACTCATACAACCCGTCTCACCGACTATGCTAGAACTCCCTCTTTCAAGAGATATTGATTTGGATCACAAACGGGAGCTTCAATGCTCCTCTCTCCCAAGTAGTCGAGCAAGTGACAACATATTTTTCCTCAGCTGTACTCACACCATGCAAGAATCCTTCCTGCTAAACCAAGAGATCACACCTGATCTCACACTGAAGCAACACCTTGAAGTGCTCTTCTTATCAATGGCACTGCCTGCCCAATCCGAATCCACATAACCCTCCAGGTTAATATTCTGATTCGTATCATACTTGAGCCCATACTCAACTATACCCTTTAGGTACCTCACTGCATGCCTTGCAACCATCAGGTGAACATGTCTCAATGTGTTCACAGCAAAGAAAATATTTGGTCTCGTATTTGTCAAGTACATTAAGGAACAAATCATCTGACAATACATCATGGCATCAACTGAATCTGATGAAGAAACACTCAATAGCTTCAAGCTTGATGCCATAGTTGTGGTCATGGCCTTTCATTCCATCATCCTGAACCTCTTTAGGGTATCCATTGCATACTTCCCTTGTCCCAGGGATATTCCATCCACATTCTTCCACTCCTCCATGCCTAGAAAGTAGTGCATCATATCCAAGTCCTTCATCTCGAACTCGACAGCAAGTCTCATTCTTGCAACTTTAATGAGTTCCTCTTTTCTTTTAGGAACAATTCATCAACATATAACATGAGCATCAGTGGTATTCCACCTTCAAACTTGAAGTAAAGGTTGGAATCCACTTTAATCTCAGTAAAGCCTAGATTCATTAGTAATCTATCCATCATGTCGTACCATGTTGAACCTTAGGATCTTCTGCAGTCACTCCCTCTGAAGCAGAGCATCATTCTCCCTCTGCCTTCTGTACTCTATGGAGTGACAAGTAGCTTCATCTGCTACTAATATTCTATGCATCCATCTAGGGTCACTGGATACCAAGATCCTCTATCTTGAACCTTTTTCAAAAGTTCTTCTTGCACCCATCTGTGAGTTTGCCATCCTCTATAGGATTTCATCATTAACCTTGTAGAAAAGGTTAATATCTTCATCACTCTAGGTGATCTTCAAGCTCCTCATGTATGTGTTATCCCATGGGTGTCTTCTGGGCTTGTACAAGGCCTTCTTTAATTTACACACTTGAGTCTGCCTTTCATGTGTCTTAACTTATAGTGGGTGAAAATGTCTCTTCGTAGTCTATTACTTCTTTTTGTGTGCCTCGTGCTACAAATCTTGCCTTGTATCCCATGATGTTTCCATATATTTCATGATGGAACTTGCAGATACCACATCCTAGACATCATTCTTCTTGAACTGGTACTCTCCTTCCCTTTCTTCTTAGCTACTTATTCATATCTAGAAGGCTTTGCATCAATGATGTCGCTCAACAATGTCACATAACTAGAGTGTGTATGAGGCCTCTTGAAGTCTTGTCATACTATTCTTCATTTTGGATTATTTCATGAAATGTTCTCACTTGTTCTTCAGAACAAGTCTCATCCTTCTTTTCTTGTAGGCGATTGTACGCGATCTTTCCTACAAGTCAAATGCACCAGTTGTATGGTTAGAAACATTTCACAAGGCATATTCAAAATGGAAAATTATTATGCATAAATATATAATCATGCAACTATTTTATCCCATACAACATTCATCCATATCTCACGGAAACTCTCTAAAGTTCCTTCCATCTCTACCATGACATCATTGAGATTGTGCACTAATCCAATATGTCAGCAAAGAGGTTTCATTCTATATAAGTAGAAATGGAGAGTTGTATAGCACCATGAGCTACTTACCCATCACATGCATATTAGTAGTATACTGTCATTAATGCAAACATTCTATCATGCATAACACATCAACTGAATATAAACAAATGCATAAGAAAACAATATCATGAAATGACAATTGAATACTTATCTTTAATCATTTCATGGGTAGAATCCTTCTTGAGCCTTCAGCTTCATCATATTCTTTATTCATAACACCATCATTTCTTATCCAAATGCTAAGATGGATATGAGGTTCTTCAAGAGTTGAGTCCTTCGTATTCCTCATCGCTTGAGGGATCTTCTTTGGATGGTCAAAGCTTGATCTTTAGTTGCTCCCATTTTCTCTTCTCTTATTATGAGTTGAGCCTCTTGTTATGTGCACTCTTACCAGAGTCTGTTGAAGGTAGTCACTTCCTTCTGTCACAGATTCCTCAAATGAATAAATCCCATGATCCTGGGAGGCCATTCGAGGTGGTTATAACCCTATCTTATTCTTCTTCGATTGCTTCGTCATAGCATCGAACACTTATTTTTGGTGTCTTCAAGGATGACACAAGAGGGATGAGATGATATTTAATAGAATCTACAATGATTCTCTTATCTCTATCCTTGGCCCCATCTCCCTCTGGCTCCTAAACATTTCTTACTGAAATACTGATCCAAGTCAATTTCTTCAAGGATCACGGAGTTCCAATACTTCTTTCGATGTATATTCTTCTCTTTAAAATAGCTTGGTCAAGGAATAAAACATCTATTTAGGTGTCTTTATGGAGGACACGTGTGGTATAAGGTGTTCCTCTTAGCCTTGACCAATTTCTTCTTATGTAAGGCTTTAGCATCATCTCCCTCTGGAACTAGAACCTTTCGACTTATGTAGGTGTCCAATTCATTTCCTTCAAGAAACAGTGAGATCCTATACATCCAAGCTTGGAAGTTGTCAACTTCACCAAGATTTTCATCAAGCTGGTGTGATTAGTCATTTTGAAATGAGAACCTCAAATGTAAATAGCAAAAGATTAGATCTTACCGATTTGAGGTGTTCGTCCTGGTTTCAGAGCTTGCTGATCTAGGGTTTGTCATAGAAACCCTAATTTTCAAAACCTGGAATATTTTAGATCTGATTGGATAGAAATATGGGGCTCTTCAAAGTGAGTTATCTAATGTACTCCTTTTCTAAAATCAATGGAGGGAAGCTCCCGGAACAGGAAGCCCTAGTTTTCCAATTTCTTTTGCAGAAATGTCTCATATTGTTTCTGCGGTATATCTGAAAGAACTACTCCTATGTGTCTGAATTTTAGTATTGCATTATCCTCATCTGTCCTCTTTCCAACACCATAGTTTTGAGTAGAATTGGTTTCACCAATTGGGACCTATGAGATTTTTCCCAAGGTGACTTATTTAAGGACTATTCAACATAGCGAACTTGTATAGACTGCCACATGTCACTGTTTCACCTTCGAAGTCTAAAACTTTTACCAAAGAAATTAGAGTTCGAACCCTATCTGGAACATCTTGTGAAATTTCATTTGGACCCTTTTAGCCTGAGATATAGCAATGCTCCCTAGGTGTCCTATTTAGGGATGAATCCTGGAAGGGGCTGGAACCCTGATTTGGAGGAATCATATATCCCAGAATATAGTGAATATGAGGCTGCAAAATTTTACACAAGGTACATCAGGATTTTATCTTCGGCCTGTGAAAATTTAGGATTTTGATCCTTCTTAAATCGTGAGATATACTGAATGTACCAAAACCACCAGTTTTAGTATTTTAGGGTTTTTCAGGACCAAGGTCAAACTAGGGTTTGACTTTCCTGGAGTTTTAGGCAACGAAAAACTTTGAAATTGGTCTCTAAACTTTGGTTTTTATGAAAAGATCAATCCTATGTTGGGCTCACTCAAAAATTCCTCTTCTATGAAAACCCCTAATTTCCCGTAGTAGTAACTGAAAATGCCCGAAATCAACTTCTGCTTCAACAGAAAGATACGCCCTTCAATGGAGAGTTAGCCTAGCCTCCTTTTGATGATGGATTGTGGAGAGACACCCAAAAAGTAAGAAGCCCTATATTCTGTAGCTGAATAGTGTCTTCTTCTCAGGTTAGCTCTGATACCATGTTAGATTTTCATCATTTAAACAATATGATCTTAGGATCTTATTTGAGAGAATAACATGCACAACAATCAATCACAAGAGACAATAGACACAAAGATTTATCCTCAGGGAACCATAAAGGAAAAACCCCGCAGCTTCCTCAGAGATAGAATGAGCACCAATGGCAGCAGTAAAACCCAAAGATAGAAATATGATCTCCAACCGTTGTTCTCTCTCTCACTTGTGTGAGCTCCTCTTCTCTCACCTATGTGCTATAGCTGGGTTGGTGTGTGTCTCAAATAGAGAGGCTCACTCTCTATTTATACTAGTTTCCGGCTTGACAATTACTTACTAGGGCCAACTTCTCTAGGAGAGTCTAATAACCCTAGTGCCCCACAACTGTGGGGACTTTACCCCCGACTTACAAAGGAGGGTTAATCTCTATTACTTTACATGACTTGATTACATTAATGATTCTCCCAATAGGAACATCGGGGACCAATGAAATACAATATATAAAATATACAAGTGAATACATTCCAAAGTTACAAATACATCAACAATAGCTTCGTCTAAAGAAACAACTTGTTAACCATAGAATTTGACTGGTACAAGTTCTCCAACTTATCCCACGATTTATTTGTAGTGTCTTCTCCTAAGACATTCAATGATATAGAATCTGCTAAACAAAGTCGTATTGTACTGCTTACTTTCCTATTGAGTTTTTTCCAATATTTTGATGGAATACTTGTTAGGGTTGTTTTTGGGATAAAAAAATCCCGCTGCTCTCAATCTATTAGGAAATCCTCCATTTTGAGCTTCTAAAGATAAAAATACTATCCATTAAACTTTTTAATTTATATCCATGAACTTTTGGTCATTATAAATAAGAATCAATGTTCTAGAACTCACACTAAGACTAGGTATTTAGCAGATCTAGGATCAAACTAAAATCCCCGTAGCAAAAAAGACATCCCCTTGAATCCAAATATAGATCTGATATCATGTCAACAATTCCAATACCAATTATATTTATTATGCATAAAGTTTCTAATAGTTATATATAATGGAACTTAGCAATGGAAAAAAAACATACTCACATAATACACAAAAAATTATCCTGGAAAACACTTTAGAGGGGAAAACCAACAAACCAGTGAGCTTCACTACTCATATATGAATAATAATTTTAACCAATGTTTACAACAATGATTTACTAGATCACAATAGCGTGAGTTCACTACACTCTACTTCTCCACTCATTCCAGTACACTTAACCTTTTACATTACATCATATTTATATATGAAAAACTCTAATTCATGGCAATTGAATTAATTACAACTAACTGCTTCATTAATGGTGATCCATAACTTCCTTAAAACTTCTATTTATTCTATTATAGTCAATTTGAATGAATCAACCTTAGTCAAAGGATAGTTGATATTCTCATCGTCCAAGTGTTCATAGAATATATGTCCTCTTTTATGCTTGTTGACTTCCTCTCAACCAATCATAGTTGTTAATTAGTCGACTATTTTAGTCAGTTAGTTGACTAGACTTCCACCATATGTTAATTTCAAGTCCAGTAGACTTGTTAACCAATCAAATATCAAATTTGACCATCAATTAATTACATTCAAATAATATAACATACCCAACACCTCCATTCTATTTAAATAGATCATGAACCAATTAGGTGTTAATCCATGAATCAATAGTTGTTAAGTTTGAGGTGAAGATGAACCATTGTATTAGTTTATGTATAGAACATATTGTGATCATCAGGTTACATAAATACAAGTGCATACTAAAGAAACATATTTTACCTAAAGACACATTAGATCAATTTGATATTAACTAACTCCGAAGTCCTAAATATCCTAATTTCTCCCCTTAAGAACAAATTGGGATATGATTGAAGGATTTACAAAGGTGACGCAATAGTAGAAGGAAGGAGGAATTAGAGACTATCTTCCCTAATGAAAAATGTATGAACTCCTAACATAGATCTAAATTTAGAAAACTTCACTTTAGTAAGAATCGTTGTGAAGATGTTTACAACTTGATCATCTATAGGGAAAAATAGCACTTCAAGAACTCAATCCTCAAAATATTTTTAATGGAGTGCTTAATGAAGGGAACTTTCTCTTAGAGTGCCATGCTTACACCCACATTATATTTGAGTTTCATAGTATTTTCTAGAATACAAACCTTTATAAATTTATAACTTTCCAAAACCATAGTGAGATTATAAAACTTATTGACAAGATTTTTTAGCACAGGAACAAGATTTTAAAGTAAAGAAACTATTATCCTTCTTAACGTCTGATGGACCAAAGTTTCTCTTAGTGGACATTAATCATCATCATCATCATCATAAGTCAACGTGTTTTTTATGGTGATGTTGAACTATATCTTTGGTGACCTTGATGTCACTTTGATTGTCACACCATAGGGTAGTTTGATACTTTTGTTGGAATCCAAACTTTGAAAGGATCTATGAAAGCCACAAGGTTTCTTGCCTTTCTTTAATTGCAACATGATACTTTGCTTCTGTTAAAGAAACATAAATATCTTATTGTATCTTACAAGCCCAAGTGTCATGTCTCAAACCAATATTAAAAACATAAATTGCAATATGCTTCAAAATCATTAGGGTAATTGGTCCAATCAAAATCGATGAATCCAACCAACAAACGATCCCCCTTATGAAGTATAATGTATTCCAATCTAAACTATACCTATAATATACTAAACTATTTTTTTCACTACTTTTGGATAATTTTCATGGGATGTTTGCATATACTAGGAAAAAAGACCAATAACAAAGGAAATATTAAGATCGGTACAAGTCAAGTAAAAACTATTACTAACTAATTGATGGTTCAAGGTGGCATAAAATTTTGGTGTAGTGTAGGTGGAAATAAGTTTGATTCTAGATTAGAATGGAGGTGGGTTTGGTTTATAATATTACATGTGGAAGAAACAAATAAGGATACAATAATACTTAGAATAAGAAAGAAAATTCCTTCTTTGGTTTGCAAGAATTGGAGGGAAAGAAAATAATGAAAATTTTCTAAGTCGGCATTTAAATTTTCTTCTTAAGGATGGGTTAGGACTTTAGGTTCACTATCAATAATAATATGGTCATCAACATAGAGAAAATTTATTATGAGATGGATTTATACTTTCTTGGTCTGAGAGATTTGGGTCATAATGACATATAGAAAAACTAGTGTTAATAAGGAAGCTATCCATTTTGGAATACCAATCCCAATGAGCTTCCTTAATTCCATAAAGATATTTCTTATTGCAATGAACAAGGTGTGAGTCATTACAAACATAGGAAAGATGTTGTTCCATGTGAATTTATTCTTTCAAATCCACATGAAATAAATTGGATTTGACATCCATTCAATGGACCTTGCATTAATATGAATCAACAAAAGAAAGATCAAGGTATATGGACTTTATTTTGGCAACGGGGGAAAATGATTCATTGTATTCACTTCTTTCAACTTGGGAAAACCCTTTCAAAACTAGGCTTGATTTAATCCTTTCAACACTTCCATTTGATGCATACTTAGTTCTATACACCCATTTACATCTAACGATTTTTCTTCCTTTCAGAAGAGGTACAGACCTGCAAATATATTTCGATATTAAGGAACAATATTATTCATCATTGTCATTTCTCAATATGGATGGATACAAACTTCTAAAAATCATTAAGGGAATTTTGAGTTAAAACATGGGCCTTAAAACCAGAAAATGTACAATTAAAATCAACTTTGTAAGAACCAATAGGATTAAAGATGATGATGCCAACTATATCTATAATATTTTATGATTTTTTTATTATGAGATGGATTTATACTTTCTTGGCCTGAGAGATTGGGATCATAATGACATATAGAAAAGCTAGTGTTAATAAGGAAGTTATCCATTTTGGAATACCAATCCCAAGGAGCTTCCTTAATTCCATAAAGATATTTCTTGTTGCAATGAACAAGGTGTGAGTCATTATGAACATAGGAAAGTCGTTGTTCCATGTGAATTTATTCTTTCAAATCCGCATGAAAGAAATTGGATTTGACATCCATTCAATGGACCTTGCATTAATCTAAAGCAACAAGGGAAAGATCAAGGTATATGGACTTTATTTTGGCAACGGGGGAAAATGATTCATTGTATTCACTTCGTTCAACTTGGGCAAACCCTTTCAAAACTAGGCTTGATTTAATCCTTTCAACACTTCCATTTGATGCATACTTAGTTCTATACACCCATTTACATCTAAATATTTTTCTTCCTTTCAGAAGAGGTACAAGACTGTAGATATATTTCGATATTAAGGAACAATATTCTTCATCATTGTCGTGTCTCAATATGGATGGATACAATCTTCTAAAAATCATTAAGGGAATTTTGAGGTAAAACATGGGCCTTAAAACCAGAAAATGTACAATTAAAATCAACTTTGTAAGAACCAATAGGATTAAAGATGATGATGTCAACTATATCTATAATATTTTATGATTTTTTTAAGGAAAGGGGAAAAACTAATTGTTTTCTCCTGCATTTAAAACATATAATCTTGCAAGTTTACTCAAAATTTGATTGTGAGATCTTATTACATGCAAAATTAAATTATGCATCCAAGGATTTCTCACCATCAAAATTTTAAATTTTACATTGTTTTATAAGTCAAAAATATCACATAAGAAAGTAGTTTCTTACATTTTTCCTTAAAAATTTCATAATTCTTATTTTATTATTTTAGCTATTATTTTATTATATTCCTTAGGAGGTCCATTCTATACCTAAAAATTCCCCTAATATTTTTTTGGATCATGAATCTCTAAAAGTTGATCCAAATGCAAATAGGCTCAGTGGAATTATGGATGTGTTTGACACTAATCTCTAGGATCATTGACAAAATCACAAGCTACTTCGCATGTTGTACAAAACTATCTAGGAAGTGGTGGTGTTGGTGTAGGTTCATGTTCAATGGACCCAACTAGAGGAAAGTGTGTAGGAGTAGGTGTATTTTCATCCTCATTTTCATCATGTGAAGAAGAAACTAGATTAGTATCAGTAGTAGATAAATTGAGACTATAAGGTGGCATAATCACTGAAGATGGCTTGAAAGCTGAGGATGGGACAAACACTGTATAAGGATTGTAGACCAAGAGATTTTCATCAAATTGAATATCTCTTATAATAATAATTTCATTGTAATTATGTTTAAAAATTCTATAACCTTTCACATCTTCAGAATATCCAACAAAAATGAAATTATCACTCTTATCTTGTGACTCTTTCAATTTTTCATCCAGAATGTGAGCCCATGCTTCACTACCAAACACAAAAAATTGGATTACAACTATTTTAATATTACTCCATGTTCTTCTAAAGTTATATGTTTTAAATCCTTTGTGGGAGTGCAATTTATTTACGTAACCTATGTATTTGATGTCCAAATTGTTTTTGTACAAGGGCCTTATAGCCAAAAAACATGTCAAAAACTTCTCTCTTGAGTTTTAAAAAGTAAACCTAAGTGTGTATAGAAAATTCATTAATGAAATTTATGAATTACTTGAAGCTAAATAAATAAGCAGAAGGAAACAAACCATATAAATCACTATGAACAAGTTGCAAGGGGACCAAGGTGTGCAAAAAGTCATGTTTGTCAAAATTGTCCTGGTGATGTTTGTCAATAATACACTTAAGACAAACACCATCTCTGCAATCTAAACGACGAAAATACATGTCACCATTTTCTAATTACATAGTTACTATAATGAGCAATATTTTAGATGACCAAATATCTCATGCCAAGTTTTTCTCAAGACATCACTCTGAGCAAAAAAAACTGATGGAAATGGTGATGAACCAAAGTATCAAATCTATACGACTTGGTAATATCATCAACAAACCCAACTGCTAGTTCATTCCTAGAATATTTTGAATACTTACTATTAGTGAAAATTTGGTTGAAAAATGGTTTTTTTAACCCTAATAAAAATTTCATTCCATCATGTATTAGCTAATCAAAATATTTTAAAAATTTGCATATGTGAGGCAATTTGGAAATAGGTGGAATTTTAATAATATAATTTGTGTACCTACTTCCCAAGCTACCTAACATTAATATGAATAGTAATTAATATCATAAATAATATATAATAATATTATATTATAATTAATATTGTCATAATTTCTTCACAGTGAGACCTAGGAGCTAAGGAAACACACGTAGATGGTGCCAATAACTGATGTTTTCTATTAGTGTGCAACTTGTATATATGTATGGTACATACTTATAATACAACGGGGAAAACTTGTGAGCCATTGGAGGCCATCTGGATGCATACAAGTGTCGGGCTAAGATTTGACCCCTAAACCCCCCTAGGTGGACCAATAAGCTCCCTATCCATACCAAACAATGACAAATTCTAGTGTGAACATGGCTGGAGCATGCTAGATCATAAATGAAGGCATGGGAGAGAACATGGGTGAGTGGGAGAGTCTCTAGGAAGCAATAAATTCCCAAAGAGAGTCCAAAACCACTAGATACATGCACTAGTATCCTTATTCAAACAATCTCCTTGATTTAAGGGACATGGAGCACTCCAAGGAAGACATGTCATCAATGTGGGATAATGGGATGTTAGAATGATCAAACTAGAGCACCTCAACTATTAGGATGATCAAAGTGGAGTGCCTCAACTATGAGTAAATGGGTTAGAATCACCTAATAGACCAAGATTTATCAGTATAACCTAAGTTAGACCATATGACATAAGTACAAGAAAAATTAAAATGGCACCTAGGTGTATGGCCATGGTACTAATCTATATTATTGCTCTAACATCCCCCATTAATCCTAACTTAGTACAAATTATACCAAAATGATTATTGAGGCCTTGGAAACTAAGTCTTAAGTCACCTCTTAAAATAAAATTTGTATTTGTCCATGTAAAATGAGGAAAGAGGCAAAAACTCATGGGGAAAATCCTCCCTCAAGAATGGAAATGGTAGAGATGATAAAAAATGTCTTCAATAGGTCCTGATATTCACTTGCATGACCTGAAATAACAACTTCTTGGTGATGGACTTGGTGAAAATGTTGGGGATGCCAAGATCATGCATCAGTGCATCAATGTGTTGTAGACAAAGAACATGTGGAGAGGCCCCTTGATGGTTATAATTTTCTGATGGAGGAGCATCATAATAATGTATTTTTCTGCAAGAAAACTCCAATCTAGAAGCATAATCAATCATGGAAAATATATCTATGCAAACTCTTTCCCAAATAACATCAAAATATTCAAAAAAATATGCCTCATGTGTAGCTGTCATATCATGAATTAAACCATGAATCTTATTCCCAATTTGATGAAGCACCTTTATAAATATGTAAAAAATCTCATTATGCTCTGAAATATAAGAATATATTTCATATACAACAGATAATATCAGAGGTATGGTGTCTCCTTGAGTGAATGGGTCCATAGTGGGAGAAGAGTGGACCACTAGATCACACTGATAGTTGAGCGAACCTAGATGGTATGGAGACTTCAACATCAAACCATAGGTGGTGATATAATCTCCAGGAATATGGAACAGAATTCCCATGAAGGCCAATGCCATGTATTTCCTACCAATGAATGATATGAAAGACATAAAAGAAACATACACAAGTGACATAGTATTGGAAACTAGGCAATTTTGAGATTTTCCAACTAGTGAACGTGAGGGTTGTCGAGTCTTTTGGGAATAAAATGGTTGGGAAAATAAGCCTATGCCATTTCATAAGATGTATATAAGCCTATATATCACCTTAAAAATCAGAATATGGAGGATATGAATGGAGTGGGAAAGAGCTTTCAGAAGGCATATCGGAAACTAGTGAAAAATGACTAGTTTTTGGAGGAAACTTTGGTGAATTGTTTGGGGTTTCTTCTAAGGAAGGGATGGAGGTTTCAGATTCTGATATAGAATACTATAGATAAAAAGCAAAGAAATATAACAGAGATATGAGAAATGGGTTTCTCCATGCACACAAATCATGCATTCACTTACCATTTTCTGGCTCGAAAGAGAGCTTGCGCGCCCCTCTTCTTGCAAAATATGGAACATCAATATTGTTATCTATAAGGAGATGGTTCATGATGTCCATATTATTTCCAAAGCAAGATATTTCATGATGTTAAACTTTTCAATAATGACATGTGGGATTCTCTATCTTTCTCTTCATGCTCTCGTCTTTTGAATCCTCATCAGTTGAACTAGAGCTTTCTGTATCTGAATGCTTCTTCTCCTTCACTCTTTGTTGCTTCAAATCCTTGACTTTCTCTTTCCTTTGGATTGATTTGACACAGCAGCAGAAAGGGATTGATCCTTGGTGTATTTTATGGTACCCATTTTCACTAAATTATGTTGGGCCGGGATTGAGAACAAGGAAGAAACCGAGTGCAAGTGCAAGAGGAAAAGCATGCACGGGATGAAATAAAGGAAGGTAAAGGAAGAAAAGGAAGCGCAGAACAGAGAAATATGCAACGAGGAATAGTGCGATGAAGGAAAGAAGACCTAGAGTCAGTGGAATATTGGTAGGTAGAAGAGTAAAGCTTGGAAATAACAGGTCAAAAGACCCTAGGAGTTCGAGTCGGTAGAAGACTAAAGGATTGTTTTTGCGGATAGTTATGACCCGTGATCGATGTAATGAAGGAAATTTTTGCATCCAGTATGGACTGTAATAAATATGAAAGACGTTTTTGTGGCTATTTATGACTGTAATAACTAATATGTACTCAGTTGATCCTGCACGGTCTTGTAACATCTATAAATAGGAAAAACCTACTTTGTATAAGGGTTTAGTTAGTTCAGTATGTTGGTAATAGTTAGGAACAGAGAGAAGGAATCAAAGAGAAGAATGAGAGTATAGTAGCTTGTTGAACTGCAGATCTACAGCTGAGTGCGCATACCATTTTTTAAAGAGTCAATCTGTAGCTGAGTGCGCAGATAATAGAGTAGAAGATTCGATCTAGGCTGTTTGTGGATCAGTAAGAGTAGTTAGAAGAATAAAATAGAGAGCATGAGATCAAGAAAGAGTATGAGATGAAAAAAAATATCTCAAAATAGTCTGCAAGTCGCAGACTGCAAGGTACCATATATTTCTCATGCCAGATGAAGAGCACCTTGGTGGTTTTTACCCAGATGGGTTTCCACGTAATTTCTTGTGACGCATGAATGATGAATGCTGAATTTTGAATTTTGAATGGTTAATGTTGAATGTTTGATTATCTTGCATTATTTATGGTTATTGCTTGAATGAATGTCGCACTACTGATAAAAGCAGTGAGTCAATGAATGACTAAAGTATTGTTGAGCACTGTGTATTATTTCATGTTAAAATACTGGTAACTTGTAATAGAATCACCACATTGTCATTTACTATTAAAGAATCATCTACATTGCACAATTGCACCAGTTGTTAAGTTGTCAAGGACAAGGTTGTGTCGCACGCCAGCTGTATCGCATGCCAGCTGTGTCACACGCCAGCTGTGTCACACTGTTGCGCTACTGTCGAGTAGTAAAAGACTCCACCCTTCAGACTCTGATGAGCGCCTTGGCCGCGTTTCAAGGTACTGTGATCCCTCATCGAATGTGGAAACATGGTTCTAGAATTTACACATTAATATATCTTAGGTGAGACTGTGGTTGCCTCGCAGGTGTTACTGGATAAGCTTGCTTTGTCGGGCCGATGTCTTTGGGTGTTTTGTTGGTTTCATGGGTCTGTTCAACCTGGGTCATGAGAGTGGGGAAAATTAGGCAAAAAATGGTTCCATTGTAGGGACCCTTAATCATTTGAGTCAAGGGAAATGTTGTGGAATCCGATAAATAAGGAAACCGAGGATTGGCTAGAGTCTAAGATGTTAGAATTTGCACAAGAAGAAAGCACAAGATCATGGTTGAGCACAGAAATCTGGTTAGACCGATATATATACTCTGATATTCACAAGATCTTCTTTGCATAGTTTCCTATTGTGTTGCATGAGTGGTTGTCAATATTGGTGACTCGACAGACAAATTTCCACAGAAGAGGAGCGGTCGAGTAGAGTGCTCAGCTGATTCACGAGTTAACCAATGCAAGTAACCTCATCTCTAGAGCTGTTGATTTTTGGATCGACAGTATTTTGCAAGGGTGTATTACTGAGTTTGCAGTAGAGACGATAACCTCATATAGTGAGGCAGAAATGTTGTTTTTCCAAGGACCCTGAAGAAATTATTTGTTGTCTATAAATACATGGATAAAGATGCTCGTCTATGAGAAGGGTATTTTACAGTTGAGTAGTTAAGTCACATATCGAGAGGAGGGGATATGTCGCAGATGACCTATACAGAAAATGGGAAATGGTGAGCTGAGATGTTCCCAAGAAGTACAGAACTTGAACTAGAAGTTGGATTCCTAAGGAGTGGAAGGAGATTTAGGTTAGGAAAAAGAAGAAAGAGAATAGGAGGTAGACGGAATCCTAGTCTATTCAAAGAAAGCGAGTCACAGCTAGACGAAGGGTCTTGCGACAAAGAGGAAGACTATAGCCCGATTAATTTTGAAGGAGCAGAAGAAACCGAAGAATCTATGGAGACACTAAGATCAAGACACAACTACACCACACCTGGAGTATTGTCGTAGGTAAGGTCTAGAGAATCATATCCTGAAATAACTGTTAATACTGATAGTGCTAGTACTATGACTAGTGCGCAAGAGAGTCCACCTCCATTATATTGTTCATTGAATATCCCTGACGCCAACTCAGTGCCTAGGGAAGATTTAGATCACCCACATTCAATGGGAATGGAGCAGAAGATCCAAAGAAGCATTGGTTCATTTGCGAAGTTGTTTAGATGGTTTGCTAAGTTCACAATGCAGACATAAGGAAAGCGTAAATGATCACGACTTTGTGGGGTCACACGCTGGACTGGTTTATGAATTTTTCCATAGTACCAGCACAAAACACACAGAAGACCCTTTATGAGATCTGACTTGCGATGATTTGTGAGTTCAAAAGACCTAAATCTGATTCATAGTGCATCACTGAGATCAAGGAGATAAAGTAGTTACCAATGGAATCTGTATGGGATTTCGATCAGTGGTTTAAAAATTTGATGGACAAAGTTAGTTTCCAAATTTCAGATGTACAACATAAACAGTGGCTTACTATTGTGCTATTACCACGCATTTCAGCTCCTTTGATGCAACAGAAGATTGTGTCGTAGACAGAAGCACTAGAACTAGCGATGAAGCTGGAATCCTCACCAATCGGAGGTGGTGGCACAGGAATGATGCAGATTCAGTTGCAGTTGGCTAATCTGACGGTGTAGCTTCATGACATAAAGAAGGGAAAATAATCCCAAGGGGACTTGTGGTGAAAAATACATCAAATGGATGGACCAAGGATAATTTTCCATTGTACATGAACTATATATCATCAAGTGTGCCTAATCCATTGAGTACCCACATACCACCCTAGTGCCAAATAAGTTAGACTAGAGGGCATCATGACGAGGACTGTCTATACTTGCAGAAGATTGTAAGTACCCAGCCAACCTTTTCTGTAAATTTTAAAAATCAGTAGGGCATGATGAGAAGGATTGTAGAGCATATCATCTCTTAAAGGAGAACACAATAGACACCTACTTGATGAAGAAGGACATGCAATATCAGAATGAACAGGTGCAAGCACACTACCATCCTATGCCTTTCCCAAAAAACTAGTATCAAAATCACTATCATCCTTAGCATGCACCACAAAATCAGTATGCACCATAAAATCAATATGCACTGCAGAATCAGTATGCATCGTAGAATCAGTATCCACCATGGAATTAGTACCCACCGCAGTAACCACACCCTCAGGGAAGGGGGAAAATTTGTCATAGGTAGAGGAGGAGGAGGAATTGGAAGAGGAAGAGGAAAAGTTGTATGCTATAACTGTGGACAACCGAGCCATTATGCCAGAGATTTCCATGAACCTGCAAACACATGTTCATACTGCAAAGCGTAGGACCATAATGTGGAGCAGAGTCCCCAGTTGATTGCAAAGTGGCAAGCTCAGACTGTCGGAGGTCCTAACCCTATACAGAATCCAAATCCAAATCCTAACCCAAATGTTTAGATTATTGTTGCTGAGCCGAGAGAACCCAGTGTTGTTGTCGTAACACGAGGAGGTGCTACGACCATAGCTGATTAGAATATACCGCAAGAACAACCTCGAGTGTGACCCATGGAGCAAAAGAAAGTGCCATTTGATGTTCAAAAATAGAAGCAAGTATTTTTTTAAGTGCGACCAAAGTTTTTGGATCCAGAACAAACGTCGACCTCAGCTAAAGTTAGAGAGATGCATGAACGCTTCCAACAAATATTCTGGAAACAAGCACCAAGAAATGTTAGTAAGCTCAAGACATTTATTTCAAGTTGCTTAGCGCTAATTCAAGACAAGGATGATATCGTAGAGATACAAGAATTGATACAAGAAACCCTAGTCGATTTGCAACCTGAAAGAAGAGTTAACCATGTAAAGAATAAATTTAAAACTGGGTGCAATTTAAGAATGACTGCGCAGATAGGGGACTACGAAATGGATTACATCATCCTAGATCTGGCGTCGGAGATTAATATTCTGACGTGACAAACTTGGGAGAGCATGGGAAAGTCACGATTGGACTGGTCCCTTGTCCAGTTGAGGCTTGAAAATTAGGTGAAGGTCCTACCAATTGGTAGATTGAGTCAAGTCCCTATTGACATTGAGGGGCTGCGCATATTTGCAGACTTTGAATTCATCAACATTGTCGACGACATGAACCCATATCCTGCACTTCTGGGGATATATTGGGAAATATATAATCATACCATTATAAATTTTAAGAAAAGGATCCTCTCATCCAAGGATGATTAGATGAGGGTAGTGTCTCGCATTGATCCACTAGAGAGACAAAGATACATCAAACCAGTCCATAATGAAGGTTAGGGTGACTATCTAGACCATATCTATAATGTCAGCTCCTTAAAAGAGGATTACATCAATCCTAAAGTGGACGGGAAGCTGATCTAGAGGAGTAATAGTTCCTGCATATCATATTCAGGAGAGGCCTTGGAGAATAGGAAAAACAAATTGAATGAAGTTTCTATGCAGAGATGCGCCAGGATTACCAGGTCTCTGTGGCGAGTGGAGAATCAGTCGAGGGAGTTACCCACATATGAGGGCTTTCCTAATCTTGTGACCTTCCTAAGAAAGCTTGAAGGACTGGTAATAGAACCAAAATGAGTGTCTGCGTTAGACTATGTACTGAAGGCTACGCTTGCTAGATGGTTAGGTACACATAAGTAATCCATATCAGAATGGCCACAATGTAGAAGGTTGCTGGAAGTTAGATTCAGTGAAGAAGTCACCATCGTGAGTTAGAAGTAAACAGGGTTGTTGAACACCTCAATTAGTGTCACACGACATTTGCAAAATTCTCGCGACAGGAATGGGTCCATCATTTTATACACACCTTGGAAATGTCACCTAGGAGCTGGTATACATCCATGGAATTGTGAAAAGGAACTAAGGATTGGGACGAGGTGGTTAAACAATTTGTGCACACCTTTGTATTTGCTGATGAGCAATCGATAATTGATCCTGCACTTCAAACAATCAAGGAGAAAATATTTGTTGAAATCCCCATCGAAGTGGCGAGATCCCACCAGTGCAGTGCCACCATCCAACAATGGATGGCCTGTTATAATATGGATAGAGAACTAGATGGTGATCCGACTAACATAAACATACCGAAGTTGGAGGGTGTGCACGAACTTGAAGGTAGTGGTATTTCGAGTGACCAGTTCTTCAAACCACTAAAAATCAAGAAAGTGAACATACGTTCGCCTGAAAACATGAAGTTTGCTAATATTGGAGATTATTGGGATGATGAAAAAGTATCAAAGATCACAGACTTGCTGCATGAGTTTGAGGACCTATTAACTACCAAATTCTCAGAGATGAAGGGAATAGTAGGATATCTGGGGTAGATGAAAATACCCCTAAAACTAGATGCTAAACACGTTAAGAAATGGCCTTATAGGATGAATCCAAGGTATAAAGAGAAGGTGAAGGATGATTTGGACCACATGCTCAACATAGGAATTATTGAACATGTCGAGGAATCAGAATGGATCAGCCCTATAGTGATCCAAGATAAGAAGACAATAGGAAAAGTCAAGATTTGTATCGACCTGAGGAAGCTGAACAATGCATGCTTGCACGATCCATTCCCAACACCATTCATAGATGAAGTACTAGAAAGCGTCGAAGGGAAAGAGATGTATTCATTCATCGATGCCTTCTATGGCTATCACCGAGTAAGAATTGTGAAGGAGGATCGACACAAAATGACCTTCGTCATAGAATGGGGATGCTATCAGTATAAGGTAACGCCCTTTGGACTCAAGAATGCACCTGCTATTTTTTCAAGAATAGTATTTTATGCTTTTAAAGATTTTATACATAAATTTCTTGAGGTTTACTTTGATGATTGGACTATGTTTGGTCTAGTAAGATACCATATTGAGAGTTTGCACATGATGTTGGGACATTTTTGCCAGTATCAGATCATGCTTAATTCAAAGAAATTTATTTTTTGTGCACCATTTGGTGTACTGTTGGGACATGTCGTGTGGCACGAAGGAATTTTGGTTGACCTAATGAAAGTTGTAATTATTCTTAACTTTCCACCACCAACATCAGTCACACAACTCATATGAATGTTAGGACACACATGATATTACATAAAATTTATCAGAGGATATGTAGAGATAATTGCACCTATGGAGAAACTGTTAAAGAAAGATGCGAAGTTCCAATGGACGGAAGATTGTCAGGAAAGATTAGACAAATTAAAGAACAAAATGGCCACTAGGCCAATACTGGTATTTCCTGATTGGAAGAATCAGTTCCATGTGCACATCGATGCATTGTCTGTCGCGCTCGGCATAGTATTGACACAACTTGGTGAGGGTGTGCTTGACCACCCTATTGCTTTTGCTAGTAGAAAACTATCTACGACAGAGAAAAACTACATGAAGACAGAGAGGGAAGGCCTCACCATGGTATATGCACTGTATAAGCTTAGACACTACCTGTTGGGTGGACATTTTAAAATGTACATCGATCAAATACTTGGTCAGCAAGCCAGTGTTGGGGGGCAAGATCTGTCGATGGCTCCTCCTATTTCAACAATTTTATTTCGAGGTCATTGTTAAACCTGGTCGACTAAATGTGGGACTTGATCACTTGTCGAGGAAAGAGAGTGGTGAAGAACCAACCATCTTGGAGGATAACTTGCCCAGCACACAATTATTTGCGGTCACTGTGGTTGACAAAAATCTATCACACACCTCTTGAGTATAGAATATGTGCCTGAAGGGTTCACCACTATGCAAAAGAAACATTTGGTCATCAAATATGCTAATTATATGTTGATCATGGGGCAACTATACAAGATGGGACCTGATGAAATATTGCACGATGTGTTTTCGACCACGAACGACATTGGGTTATGAGTGAAGCACATGACAGTGTTGCAGGAGGACACTATGCTGGAAAGGAAACCGTGCACAAGATATTGCAAACTGGCTTATGGTGACCAAATATACATATGGATACTAAGATATTTTTTCGAAGCTGTGATGTTTTCCAGAGAATAGGAAAACCATCGAGACGTGACAAGATGCCTCTAGCACCGCAGATAACCCTTCAAGCATTTGATAAGTGGGTAGTTGATTTTGTCGGATCAATCAATCCACCAGGAAAATGAACTGGCGCACACTACATTATCACAATGACATACTACTTAACCAAATGGATTGAATCCGTTCCTGTTAAAGATTGTACTGCTGCGATTGTGGCAAAGTTTTTATTTGAAAATGTGGTGACCCGATTCGGCTGCCCAAAAATCCTTCTAAGAGATCAAGGTACGCATTCTGTTAATAAAATGATTTATGAGCTTACTATAGAATTCCATATTCAGCATAGGAAAACGACACCCTATCATCCTCAGGTGAGTGGAACAGTTGAAGCATTCAACAAGATTCTAGAAAATGCATTAACCAAAGTATGCAATGCGCGTAGAGATGATTGGGATCAGAAAGTTTCAGTTGTGCTATGGGCATACTGCACAACTTGTAAGCAACTGATAGGACACACTCCATTTAGACTGGTGTATGGGAAAGAAGTTGTTGTGCCAATGGAATATATTTTTTCGAGCTTAAGAATTGTCACGTTAATAGAAATGACTAATGTAGATGATGTCGAACAAAGGTTCTCGCAGCTTGTTCAGATGGAAGAGGAATGCTTCATCGTAGGATTTCATCAAAGCATAGTTGAAGCTAAGACATACGACATTGATATCAATGATAAATTAGCTGTGCCACTGCTGCTGTCGCCTCTCAAGTTAGAATTTCAAGCACAATCAACGGAAATAGGAACATAGGAGTTCGACAATATTATCCTTGAAATGGGAACACTAACGCTATATTTTTCCAAACTAGCGTTGGCTGAAGTATATGTTGTTCAGCATGAGGTCGCGACTAAAATTCACATTAGGGAAAATTATTTGGCCTATCAAGCTCAAAAGAAAACAAGGAAGGAAAAAATCCGCAAGGTCCTCCTTAGGGAAAAGGAGCAAGAGATTGAAGCACACAAACAAAGTAGTCTTGCACTAGATGACGCCATAAAAAGTGCAATCATAGAGTTCCCCATGGAATAAGGCCAAGAAGACAAAGACATAGACGCAAAGGTAGGATGGCTATATAGGATTGTGGTGGATCTCAGAAAACAGGTGGAAGAGCTTAAAGCGCAACAACAACCAATTAAACCTCATGAGGTGATTGAAGAGTGTAGAAAAAAAACATCTCATGCTATTGAAAAAATCAAAGAAGGAGAGAAGCTTTCTACAAAAGCAATAGACATAGTCTCAACGACCTAGGAATTGCTCTTGGAAGATGAGACAGCGGAGAAGTTCGTAGAGGAAGTGCGTCAAGCTGAGCTGAAAATAGCAATGGTTAAGGTAGACATGAAGAAGTTGTCCATTAAGGAAAAATTCACAAAGGTAGCTGAGATGAAGCAGCTAAAGCAGAAAGTAAAAAATCTATGCGACAAGGAGTAGAATAGGAATGATGAGGTGACAACGCACCAATCAAAGGTAGAAAGAGTTACACGGCTCATTCATCCTATACAACAAAAGCTCCAAAAAATAACTCAGTCGCAGGAAGAAGCCCGAAACGCATTAGTTCCGACCATGTGGAACAATTGGCGAAGCAAGCAAAGAAGGTATGCGAGGAAGTTTCCTAGGTGCAAGGAATTTTGAGACAAGGTTGGTCCCATGGCACAGCCAGTGCTAGAACCATGAGAACCATGAGACTTGATTAGTGGCTCGAGACGAGCCACATGTGAGTGTTGGGGGCCTATTGGGCCAGGATAAAGAACAAGGAAGAAACTGAAGTGCAAGGGAAAGAGAAAAAGCAAGCACTCGATGGAATAAAGGAAGGTAAAGGAAGAAAAGGAAGCATGGAATAGAGAAATCTGCGATGAAGGAAATCATACCTAGATTCGATGGAATATTGGCACGTAGAAGAGAAAAGGCTGGAAAGTGACAGGTTAGAAGACCGTAGGAGTTTGAGTTAGTAGAAGACTAAAGGACACTTTTCACGACCAGTTATGACCTGCGATCAATGTAATGAAGGACGTTTTTATGGCCAGTATCACCTATGATATATATGAAAGATATTTTTGTGGCTATTTATGACTATAATAATAGAGTTGTACTCATTCGACCCTACACGATCTTGTAACATATATAAATAGGAAAAAACCTCTCTATGTAAGGGTTCAGTTAGTTCTCCCTGATGGTAATAGTTAGGAACAAAGAGAAGGAATAAGAGAGAACTCTGATAATATAATAGGTCGTTGACTGAAATATCTGTAGCTGAGTGCGCAGACTGTTTCGTAAAGGTTCAATCTGCAGCTGAGTGCGTAGATAATAGAGTAGAAGAGTCGATCCAGGATGTGTGCGAATCAATAGGAGTAGTTTAAAGAATAAAATAGAGAGCATGAGAGCAATAAAGAGTCTGAGCTAAAAAGGAATATCTCAAAATAGTATGCAAGTCATAGACTACAAGGTGCCGTATACTTTTCATTCCAGAAGAAGATCACCTTGGTGGTTTTTACCAAGATGGGTTTCCATGTTATTTCTTGTGTTGCATGAATGACAAATGTTGAATGTTGAATGTTTAACGGTTAATGTTGAATGTTTGATTATCTTGCATTGTTTATGGTTATTTCTTGAATGAATGTTGCAATAATGATAAAAGAAGTGAGTGAATGAATGACTAAATCATTGTCGAGCACTAAGTATTATTTCATGTCAGAATACTGGTAAGTTGTAATACAATCACCTCATTGGCATTGAATATTAAGGAATCATCTGCATCGCACAATTGCACTAGTTGTTAGGTTCTCAAGGACAAGGTTGTGTCGCATGCCAGCTGTGTCGCACTATTGCACCACTCTCGAGTAGTAAAAGAATCCATCCTTCAGAATCTATCGAGTGCCTTGGTCATGCGCCAAGGGACTGTAATTCCTCCTCGATTGTGGAAACATGGTTCTGGTAGTTACACATTAAGATATCTCTGGTGAGACTGTGCTTGCCTCGTAGGTGTTTTCGATTGAGCTTTCTCTGTCGGACCGATGTAATTGGGTGTTTTGTTGGTTTCATGGATTTGTTGAACCTCGGTCATGAGAGTGGGGAAAAGTAGGCCAACAACTTGTCTTGATCCTGAGTTAGTGACTCCATGAAGTCTACTAGCGCTACATCCTCCAATTTCTAGCTATGAGCTTGCTTGAGTGGAATGTTGAAATAAACACAGAATACTCAGGCCCTACATTAGAAAGGATAGAAAAGATCAGTTGATCATATTTCTTCTCTATTCCACCTAGTTTTAGATGAAGCACCAACGATTTTAACATTCTGAATAATTCTTGGATTGTCTCATAGTGAGATGGACTCAATGAGATTAGATCATTTTTGAGTTGGTGGCCTCTCATCTCATTAGTCTTCCCAAATAGTGACTCAAGATTGAACCAAAATTAATTGGGTGTGCCAATACTATCTACATGGAGGATAAGGTCTCTTGAAGTGCTGATACAAAGCATACCAAATGCCTCATCAAGTCTGTTGAAGTACTTCAATTTATGCACAACAGAGTTGTGTGTGGTCTCAGTCCCAATGGTGACTCTGAACAAGACTTTCAACCTCAGTTGGATCACCATTTCATCCTTCCATTCAAAATAGTTGAATGGGGTCAGCAATACATGAGTCTACTCCATTCATCTTGCGCATTGAGTGATAGAAACACGGTTGTACCTACAATGCAAACACTAAAAAATTATGGAGTATGCCCTAAACAGCAACTCAAACAATATGGATTTGATTTTCATCTCCAAAAATATCTAATACCATGCTATAATTTCTTCACATTGATACCTAGGATCTAATCCAATCTTCACAATCTAATCTATTCACAAAATATGCAAGAAAACAATAAAGGAGAGCAAAATAACACACATAGATGCTGCAAATAGCTGATGTTTCTATCAGTGTACACCTTGTAGATATATATGGTACATACTTATAATACAATGGGGAAAATTCGTGAGCCCTTGGAGGCCATCTTGATGCATACAAGTGTTGGGATAGGATTTAACCCCTAAACCCCCCTAGTTGGACCAATAAGCTCCCTAACCATACCAAGTAGTCACAAATTCTAGTGTGAAAATTTTTGGAGCATGGTGATTCATAAATGAAGGCATGGGAGAGAACATGGGTGAGTGGGAGAGTCTCTAAGAAGCAATAAATTCCCAAAGGGAGCCCAAAACAACTAGATACATGCACTAGCACCCTTAGTCAAACACGATCCATGATTTCAGGGATGGGGAGTGCTCCAAGGAATAATTGTCATCAATGAGGGTGCTTTGGATGTCAGAATGATCAAACTAGAGCACCTAAACTGTCAGGATAATCAAAGTGGAGCGCCTCAACTCTGAGTAAATGATCCAGAATCACCTAATAGACGACAATTGATCAGTATAACCTAAGTTAGACCATATGACATAAGTACAAGACAAATGAAAATGTCACCTAGGTGTATGACCATGGTACTAAGGTGGATTATAATTTCTCTAACAAATATATTATAATAATATTATACACCATGAAAATTTGGGCCCAATAACAGTTAACTAATATCATAACTAATATACTCATCCATCTTTTAGGTAATATGTGACCCATATATAATACATAATAGTAATAGTAATTAATGTTATAACTAATATCTTATAATATTATCTTATAATTAAAATATTATAATAATACTATACACCGTGAAAATTTGTACCCAATAATTTTAAGATAGCACCATGTATTTAATTATCTTTCCTTATTTTGGGTGAAAACGCTACATTTGTCTTCATCCTAATAAATTGATTTTAATATAAAATATATATAGACTAAGTGTATATTTGATACAAGTGAAATAACATGGGAAGCTTTGATATAAAACATTGTCTACGTGGCATTATTTCATCAATTTATTGATTTTTCCTTAAGAGGGTCATTTTAAGTTGAAATTTCCTCTTATTTTACAACTTGGTGAGGTGAAAACTCTATAGTATTACCTTCACCAGAGTGAGTTGTCTAATAGACCAAAAAAAATATTGCAAGAAATATATGGAAGACATAATACATATTTTAAATCATCATCATCAAGATGGACATTTCCAAACCATATAATACTAAGATATCTATCATCACCAATAAAATTTTTGGTGTTACATTAATTTAGAGAATAAAAAATGGCTTTATCATTTTCCATATGATAAGATTCTCTAGAATCTATAATCTAATCATTAGAAGAATAAGTATATGATCCATTAAAGGAGAAACCAAAGGCACAAAGTGCATGTCCATGAGAAGAAAAGTTAGAAGAAGAATCAAGATTGATGTTCTTCTTCTTCATTTCTATTTCTAAGGATTTTATTTTATTAAAACACTTAGATTCCACATGACCATCTCACCCACAAAAAATACAATTCCTTTTACTCTTTTTACCTTTTGATTTAGTGCATTTATCACCATTGGGTGCTAGAACTTGCTAACAAGGATTTGGACCATTGTTTTGTTTATTGTTGTAAGGTTGTTGCTTCTTTCGATGCTTGGAATTATGATGTAGGAGCATCCTGCTCTCCATTCAAGTCTAAGCTCAATGTTTGGTCAGACCTAGAAGAGGTCTTCATATTATGAATTAATGGTCCTTAGACTATTACATTGTAAATAAATCTATGTTGAGTATTATTCTAGATAGGTGATGAGTCATTATGTGAGTGATGAGTCATTAAATGAATCATGTAACTAAGCTCATGTCAAATGGTAACATTCAATAAGGGTCAAGGCTCTCGTGAGCGAGTCATTGAGATAGCTGGGTTGATTATGTTGCTTTATTTAGAATTAGTTAGTAGATTGTTGAGTATATTAAGGATCTGAACTAGAATGGGTTCATGAATCCTATTGTATATATGTTTGTAAGCCTTCGAGGCAAAGGGGAGAAGGGAGTAAAGGGAGAGACAAAAGTAGCCAGAAGAGCCAAAGGAAATCATTCAATTTGGATAAGGAGTGGCCAAATCATTGTAATAATAATAATAATAAGGCCAAGGTTGTTGGTTGTAGTTATACTAGACTAAGGGGATTAGAACGCAGGTTCTGAGATAATCATGAATGTACAATTTCATTGTATTGAAAGAAGGAAAGCCTATTTCGGTGTACCTTTGTTTGTGATTACAGTTCTTTCTGAATGTATGATTTCATGAATTGAATGATTGATGATCTTTGTTAATGATTGATAAATTGGTGTATGCATAGTCTGAAATTAGGGCTTGAAATAGTTGAATATTACAAAGGTTGTGTAAGACCATGAAGAGGTTGCGTATAACTGGAAAAGAGAGATCGATTGAATTTAATTGATCGAACCTCTAATCAATTAATGAATAATTATGAAGTTGCGAGATTCAATTTTAGTAGAGATTGGACGACTCAAAACATCTCAAGAAGATATATCGACGGAAAGGAAAGATTCACGAAGTGAATGTGAGTGGAAGATAAAAATTTGCAAGGATGAGATCAAAGGCACAAGAGATCTAACACTCCAGAAGAATCCTGCAAGAGAAAGGTGTAAGGAAGATAAATGATCTGCAAATATTAGATGAGATCCACATATGATCTCAGATCAACGGTCAGGAAGGAAGCCGCATGAAATCAACAACTGTAAATACTTGCAGAAAAGGAATTGCGGGAGGGAAATTGTGGAAGTTAAACTTCTAGAAAATTTGGATCAACAATATGAAATCCACAATCCGATTGCGGAAAGGAGTGTTGCAGCTGCATAATTGCGGAAGTCAAATTTGTAATTTGGGAATTTCTGCAATCCGCAATCCGCAAATGACGAAACATAGTTGCGGAAAGGAGCTTGTGAAAAGTTTGAAGTTGCAGAGAGAGACCGAGGTTGTGAAAAGACATATTTGTGGAAATTTGTCTTGTGGAAGGAATTATCTTGCGGAATGACAATTGCAGAAAATCAAGCTTGCGGAAACCTGTCTTGCGGAATTGAACTTGCGGAAGCAGTGCTGCGCAATAGAGTTGCGGGAGAAGAAATATTTGGACATGAAGCCAAATTTAGAGTTTGCTAAATGTAGAAAAATATAAATCCCTGGGAAAGCGGATGGGATAATGGTTGTTTGGGGTTCCCGTTTGCATCATATTGGTATCAGGGCACAACTAGCTCTTGGAATGAGGTAATGATCTTATTTTTTTCGTTATGATTATAATTAAATGTGGGAAAAGACTTGCAGACAAAGAGTGTGTGGTTTAAATTGATATTAGCCACAGGAGAGTGCAGAAAAAATGCTTGGAAGGATTTAATAGGTTACAATAGACTAAAGGAAGTAGAGTTGTACATAGGACACTTATGTTCCCGATGAGGAAGAGTTTGTGAACTCTTAGAGGAAAGAGAAATCAGTGGCAGAACCCATAAATCCAACAGAGGTTGGAAAATGAGGACTAGTGCCTGTTCTCAAAAGAGAAGTGGACCTGCAGAAGCCAAACAAAAGAGAAAAGGAGATTCTCAAAAGGTTCTAGAGGAGAAGAACCAGAGATACCAAAAGGACAAGATCAAGGAGAGATAGCTTGTTGAGGTATAATAGACAAGTGTGGAGACTTGTTGAGGGAGGCTTAGGAAAGTAGTCCACAAGTGGATAGGATGAAGTTCACAAAAGAGAGGGAGATAGAAACAATGACTACTGAAGGTCATTGCAGAGGTTTAGAGGAAAGCCACAACAAAATAAAGAAGAAAGAAAGTCAAGAAGAATGTAACAAGGAGTTGCTATAGTTAGCAAGAGACATTTGGTGTGTTGAGAAGCGTATATAAGAAGTTGCAGAAGAAAGGCAGAGGTATGGTTGGGTAATGAGAAAAAGGAAGGTAAGATGGAAATAACTGTAGGTGAATTTAAGGGAAAAGATGTATCTTGGATTGAAAGAACTCTGGGAAGCTTAGTCTGAGATGGAAGTTTCATATTGTGAACCTGAACAGGGTCCTTTGCTTGGAGATGATGATGAAGCAGAAAAGGAGAGACTAATTGAAAGTATCATGGATTTTGTAAAGAGTACATATCAACTTATGGAGGAGATGACTGCGAGGTCGAAAAATACCAAGAGGTCTTATGTTTTTGAGACAGATGATTTGTTTGTGATTACAAGTTTTGTTGCAGACGATAAGCAGTCTTTTGAAACTATCTTAAAATTTGATGAAGAAAGTCTTTCAAATGAGGAAAGGTTTGAAGTATTGCAACAAAAGGAACTCATTGATGGGTTGCTTGATGGAGGAACATAGTCAATTGAAGATGATCTGAAGATGAAGGCATAAAAAGAAATGTGCAAAGAAATTTCTATAGGGAAGAATCAGAATTGCATTTTGATGAAGGAAAAAGTTGAACATTCACCTTGGACTGTCATGAAGTCTGAAGAAAAAGAAGATGTGCTTTCCAAAAGAAAGAGAGAAGAATATAATTTTGTTATAGTAAAAGATGATATGGTATCCTATGGAGAGTGTATTCATCCTGTATATTAGACTATTGAAGCAATAGGTGATGGTGAAAATTTGATGTTGTGCTCAGACCAATACAAAAGGAGGATGCCAGAAAAGATATCAACAGGGACTTCAGAGTCTCATGCTTTTAAATCTAATGGTTTATGTATGACTGCAAGTATTGACGAACACTTAGATGATGTGTTTATGTAGGTTGATAAGTAAATGAAGCATAGGATGGATGCTTTGGAAAAGAAAAACAAGATCAGAATTGGGCCATTAACAGAGGAATATGTTCACTATTGTTAACCAGAACATGGAATCATCTTGGGAAAAGATGGTGTAGAAGAGGGACTAGCTGAAAGCCTCATGAACTCTTGGGAGAGTTCAGATCAGCAAAAGAATGTGCTGATAAGAGAGTCAATGGGTGATGAAAATCTCAATATTTTTGAAATTAATGAATTGTGTATATATGTAGGGGTAACATTTGATGAACCTTGTGAGGTTGTCCCAGAGGTAAAGGAAGAATAAGGAGAGTATCCATGTATCCTTGACATGGACCAAAGCCATAATTTTGTTATGGAATTGAAGGATGAGATGACATGGTATCGTGAAGATAACCAAAGGAGAACACTTGCATATTTTGGTAATGATGTTGGAAGACATAGGAATAAGTCTTTCCTGACACAGGAAAATACTATATTGTCTTAAGAGGGTGATTAGTACCTAGGAGAACTTATTGTTGTAGAGTTGGATACTGAAGATAAAGATAAACTTTCTAACCTCGAAGAGTATGGTGAAGAATTAAAAATGCTAGAAGATTGGTTATTCAATACAAGGATTGACAAAGATGACTGATTAATGTATGCAAGCATAGAAATGTTTAGTGACAACATTGGAGAGGAGAAGATGGGAAGTCAAGGCATTGAATTGTCTTATAATGATATGATTTTGTTACGACAGTCAAGGGAAAAGGAAGACCAACATAATTATGTGGAGCATATTGGAATACCTTATAGATGGGGTATGATTATAGATGAAAGGAGAAATCCTCAAGACATGAGGATGCCACAAGTAGTGGCTAGTAGCAAAAAGATAAAATATAAGCAGGGTAAGTAGGTGTACCAACCAAAGGATAGACTAGAGATTGAGATTGAAGAATTAAGGATGTTGATGGTGAAAGTGTCTCAGAGAAGGAATGAGGAAAGAATGAATATTTACATCATCATAGAAAATAGACAAAACAATAGAAGACAGATGACAGAAGAAGATTGCAGAAGCAAAGCTAGTGGAGCATTCCAATAGAAAGTATGGAAACTAGGAGAACTGAGGATGACAAAGACAAAACAACATGATGAAATGGATGATCAGCTACAACACAAAGTTTGGGATTCTGACATACTATAGATGGAAGGTTATGACTAAGAGGTCATATTTCTTTCTTCTTGGGGAGTCTGATGCACAAGTATCCTACTCTCCATTCAAGTCTAAGATCAATGTTTGATCAAACCTAGAAGAGGTCTTCATATTCTGAATTAATAGTACTTAGACTATTACATTGTAAATGAATCTATGTTGAGTATTCTTCTAGATAAGTGATGAGTCATTAGGTGAGTGACGAGTCATTAAATGAGTCATGTAACTAAGCCTGTGTCAAATGGTAGCATTCGATAAGGGTCAAGGCTCTCATGACAAAGTCATTGAGATAGGGTTTATTATGTTGATTTATTTAGAATTAGTTAGCATATTGTTGAGTATATTGAGGATCTGAACCAGAATGGGTTCATGAATCCTATTGTATATATGTTGGTAATCCTTCAAGGAAAAGGGGAGAATGGAGTAAAGGGGCAGACAAAAGTAGCCAGAAGAGCTAGAGGCAGTCATTCAATTTGGATAAGGAGTGGCCAAATCATTGCAAATCAGGTCAAGGTCGTTGGTTGTAGTTATACCAGACTAAGGGGATCATAATACAGGTTCTAAGATAATCATGAATGTACAGTTTCATTGTATTAAAAGAAGGAAATCCTATTTCGACGTATCTTTGTGTGTGATTACAATTCTTTCTGAATGTAAGATTTCATGAATTGAATGATTGATGATCTTTGTTAATGATTGATAAATCAATGTATGCATAGTCTGAAATTAGGGCTTGAAATAATTGAATATTACAGAGGGTGTGTAATACCATGAAGAGGTTGTGCAAATATGGCAAAGAGAGATCATTTGAATTTAATTAATTGAACCTCTAATCAATCAACGAAGAATTATGAAGTCACGTGAGTCAAGTTTAGCAGAGATTGGACGACTCAAAACATCTAAAGAAATGTATCGACGCAAGGGAAACATTCATTAAGTGAACGTGAGTGGAAGACAAAAATCCGCAAGGTTAAGTGAAGTTTCGTTGGAGATAGCATATCAATGAGCGAGATCAAAGGTGCAAGAGATCTACACTCTAGAAGAATCCCGCAAGAGAAAGGTGTAAGGAAGATAAAGGATCCACAAAGATAAGATGAGATCCGCATCTAATCTCAGATCAATGGTCAAGAAGGAAGCTACATGAAATCAATGGTTGTAAATAGTTGCGGAAAAAGAATTACGGGAGTGAAATTGCAAAAGTTCAACTTCTGGAAAAGTTGGATCTGCAATCTACAATCTGCAGACCGACTGCAGAAAGGAATGTTGTGCCCGCATAATTGTGGAAGTCAAATTTGTAATTTGGGAATTTCTAAAATCTGCAATCCACAAATGTAGAAATAGAGTTGCGGAAAGGAGCTTGTGAAAAGGTTGAAGTTGCAGAGAGAGACTAAGGTTGAGGAAAGACAGATTTGCAGTAATTTGTCTTGTGGAAGGAATTGTCTTGTGGAAAGACAATTGCGGAAAATAAAGCTTGAGAAAACTTGTCTTGCGAAATTAAACCCGCGGAAGCAGAGCTGTGCAATAGAGTTGCGGGAAAAGAAATATTTGGACAAGAAGCCAAATTTAGAGTTTGATAAATGTAGAGCAAGCTAAATCCTAGGGAAAGAAGAAGGGATAATGGTTGTTTGGGGTTCCCGTCAGCACCAAATTATCCTTCTATTGTGTCACAAAATATTTATTATATTTACCTATAGTTTCGATCATTACAAGATGCAATAGATTATTTTTCTCTCTAATCAAAGAATCATAAAAATATTGAAGACCAGTTTCTGTACAAGAAGACCCTAGAACTTCTCTGCTAGAGTGAAAAGTAGAAACAAAAATATAACAAGGAGTACTAATCTTAGAAAGAATAACATAAACACATTGTTTTTCTGGTTTGTATATCTTGTTGTATTCAATTAAGAGTATATTGGTTTTGGATTTAAATAGATAGTTTTCAATGCATGAAAAATCACTTGGATTTAAAGAAACCAACTGATTTTTAGGATTGTGACCTAGCAGGTGGTTATGGATGCTATCTCCTTGTACCAATAGTAGGTTTTTATGGAGGCCTCTTTGATATGAATGATAATATCATCTTGGAAGGAGTTATCTATGCTATTGATATGGACAACAAGAAGGGGGGCCTCAACAATATGCTCTTCCATGATCATCTCCTTCTTATCCTTGCAATTAATTATCTCAAGATCAAGCTCTATGTACCTTACCAAACATGATACTACTATATCTCTTTGAGCATTTAGGATTAAATTCTATTAATGGAAATTCCATATACATCTCATCACATGCCAATTCTAGTAATAGAAGGTATGCTCTTTTTGATAAAGTAAATTTCCCAACTTTTTTTATGTTAAAGGTTGCATGAAGGTGATTAGGGTCTCATTTTTATTGTAAAACTAAAAAATACTGGAAAAATTTTTCATTGTGCAAAAGAACTAAAGACTATTCATTGAAGCCAAGTAGTGAAGACCATTTATTTATATCTTTCTTATATCCATCTTTAATATTTGAGTGGACTTAGATATTTCCAATGTTGTTATATTTCTATAGCTTGATACCTATGAAACACAACAATCATCTACACATGGGGTGGATAGATCGCTCCCATCGTAGGTATCATGTGTAAAGTTAAATATTCTTTTAATTTGTTATCTTATTTTGTCTAATTTTTATGTCTTTGTACTAATATAACATATTGTATATCTGTATGCAAGCTGCACCATTCATTTATTGTTCACCATATCCACCTTTCCTTCTACATCCCTCACTTATTCTTTTCATCTCATGCTAATAGATTAGATGCAGCCCTTGGCCACTCTACTCAAAACCTTGACATTCGATGGGGGTTTATCACCATTCATTCCCACCCTGTTTTCCCTAAAATCTATATGGTGTGGTTGCACCCATTCACCCTACATAAGTCCATCTGGATGTAGACCATATTTTTCAATCCACCATTGCAACAACTACTTTTGCATATACTATAGCTACATATGCAATGGTTCCATCCACTCCATCCCCCATTGTACCCTTATATCAAGTTGTCCAATTGAGTTCTCCAACTCCTATCCTATCTCTATTGATGCTTGAGATATTCATGGTGAGATCATTAAATGGTGAAATTATTATCCAACATGAATGGTATTGGCTTTGAAATAATTTCCATTCTCAATTTGGTGAGTTTTTACATTTGTGTTTGTACTGTAGAATTTATGAATGTGGCAATGTATTAGGTCTTATATTTGGACATATAAGTTTTTTATTTCCTATTTATAGTTATTAACATAATATTCATATATATTACATTATCTATGAGCTTAGAAATTTATTTCACTCCATTTTTATTGCTCTCACTATTCTTAAAAACTATCCAACCTCATGGAGACATGTAACAAATTTATATTTTTTTATTGTTATGGCATTTGTGAAATATGCTTTCTTGTAACAAATATGAATGAATTCGTGATCATTTTTAGAAATATGCTTTCACCATGCATGAAACTTTATATTATAGTGGAAATTTTGTGTACAATGAGAATTAAATTTATAATAATTAATTTAAATGGTTATTCAACTAACAAAACTCGCCAATAATCATGTTCATTATTGAGTATTTATGGCATGCCAAAATTTGGAAACTTTAATGATGGTTATTAAAACTGCTTTTTAAAGAGCTCAAATTTGGGTGACATTTTCAAACAAAGAAAATTGTCTCAGCTATTGTCTTACTTGGGATTTCAAAAACAATGATTTTTATTTCCCATTGAACGTTATCGACGGCCATTATGTTCATTCAATAATTAAGGTTCTACAATAGATTTACATGTTCTTTTTTGATAAAGTATGGCTCAACTCAAACATGCTTGACATTGCTTGTTCATGTTTAATCCATGCTTGGCACTACTTCTAGTTAATGATTACAAAAATGAGATCTCCAACATGTAATAATGGACAATATGAATATGCTAAGCTGAACAACTTATATTCGTCGATCCTGAATATACTGGAATCGAACTAGAGTTATAATAAACCAATACGCCAAACCCCAAGAATGTGAAATTGTGGTAGAGTACAATGGAAAGAATGGGAATTTTTAAAACTAGAGATTAAAGAAATAATCGTTGTAGTTATAGAAGAGATTACAGTGACAAGAAAATATGTGTTTTGATCGATGTTAACTAGGTTATATCACAATATTCAACATTTAATGCTCTTGTCCTTGTTAGTAGTTTTTTCTACACACCTCTTTCAAAACCCAATAAACTTGCTAAAAGTATATGAGTATTACAACAATTAGGGTTTTGATCCCCCACATTTCCTATTTGTACTTCAATAATTGAGATATAATTACTGATACATGCAGATAGGAGTAGTCTTAATTGTTGTTAATCTACCCTTCGCTTATGAATGATTTTTTATTTGGAATGAAGGTTGGAGGAAGCGAAATTCAACACAAAGAATGTGCAAAATGAGTTGCTGCTCTTCTAGATTTATTGATAATAGAAAGGAAGATCAAATTGATGCTATTACAATGAAACTCTGAAGGTGTATTTAACAGTTACTCGAAAAGATAAAACCCTAACCTAGCTCATGCATGCATGCTTTATTAACTGAACTTACCTTTACTTATAACAATAGAATTGACAAAAATAAGGAGTTAATTACTTTTTCTAACACTCCCCCTTAATTACAACTGCTCACTACTGCATCTTTTACAATGCCTAATTTTTCTCTATGAATTTCAGAAATATATTTTGTCAATGGCTTTGTGAACATATCATCCAATTGATTAATCGATTTATAATGTACTACATTAAATTCACCATTGTTTACAAGTTCTCTTATGAATTTATATATGGTATCAATGTGCTTACTCTTTTGGTGAAATACATGGTTCTTAGACATGGTGATTGTTGAATTGCCGTCGCAATAGATTGTAGTTGATCCTTCTTTTTTTTGTTGAAGATCATCCAAGACTCTGCATAATCAAATTGCTTGACATGCTTCTAATGCCACTGCTTCATATTTGGATTTCCTCGACGTAATAGTGACAATGGGATGCTTCTTGGATTCCCATGAAATCACCCATGAACCAAGATGAAAATAATGACATGAAGTGGTCTTACTGTCATCCAAACTTCCTTCAAAATTATTGTCAATATAACATGTCAAGACATCATACTTAGTGCTTGAGTATAAAATTCCATAACCAAAATTCATCCATGCATGTTGCTTTTTGGGCAAAAGAGCTTACCTGCTTGTTGTAATTCATGACTAGAGAATAAATTCTATTACTAGTCACTTGTACCTTGATGATCAACTATCTACTTGGAGGTTTGTCATATATGGCACAGTTTGATCCCTCAAATATGAGTCTGTATTTCTTTTGAGTGAGTTTCCCAATGATGAGCAAATTATGCTTCAACCTTGGATTATAATATACATCTGTGATTATTTTTTGTTGACCCTATTTGGTCAATAACTTGACCACTCATTTGGAAAGAACTAAAACTATCTCATCTGTGCTGACTTTAACATCTGTCTTCACTAACTCATCTAGATCCACAACTAGACTTCTATCACTTGTCATATGATTGCTACAACCACTATCTAAAATCCAAATTCCCCTTGGGATTTCATGTGCAGCATGACAAGTAAGAAATAATAAGTATTATTTGTTCTGAGAGGTATTAGTCACATTGGAATTTTGTTTTGCTTGATCAACTTTCTTCTTTCTGCACTCATTAGAACAATGAACAAAGTTATTGCAATAATAAAACTTAATATTTGATTTATCATCCCTCTTTTTTCCATCGTTCCCTTTTTCTTTTTCTTGGTCTTCCATGGGATTGCTTGAGCCGCCTCTACCTATTCCTCTTAATCAATGTCTACCTATGTCTCTTCCTCTACCTTTTGAGAATGAGACGTGGGATCTAAAGGAATTCTCCATAGAGGACTCTTTGTTCCTATTGATTTTAGATTCATATGATCTCAATGATCATGACAACTCGTCTATGAATAGTTGGCTTAGATCTTTCACTTCCTCGATAGATGCAACTTTTGGATCAAATTAACTAGGTAGAGATCACAAAATCCTTTTAATCACCCTTTTATTAGTAATATTTTCACCATATGTATTCAGTGGATTAACTATTCCCATGACTTGAGTCATAAATGAATCTACTGTATATGATTTTTCCATCTTTAAATATTCAAAATCTCTTCTTAAGTTTTGAAGTTTAGCAGTTTGTACCTTACGACCACTTTGGTAACTACTTGCCAAAGTTTCCCATGTGTATTTGAAGTGTAATGAGGTTGAGACCTTTGGAAATATGTTATTATCCAATGGGTTCATGATATGATGTAGTGATTTTGCATCCTTCTTCTTGTGAATCCTCAAGGTTTATTTTTCTACGTTTGATGGAGCTTGATCAGTTGTTGCATCTGCTAGTTCGGAATAACTACACACAACATATTCCCACACATCTTCTGATCTTAAATAGACTTCCATCCTTATGGCCCACATATCATTGTCATTTTTCCCGAGGAGAAATATGCAATTGATTGTAGTTGTTAGAAGCCATGTAGACATGAGAGGAGAAATTTGTGACTCATTGTAGTTTTTAAAGCCATGTAGATGGTGTAGCAATTATGGCTCTTTCTTTAAAAAAATATCACATTTTATATAAATAAAACACTTTTTCAAAATTTCCAAAGCCTTTTACAAAAAGTTTTTATAAAAAACACTTAAAAAAATCCATTTTTAAGGTGAATATCTTTTTTTATAAAATCCTTTTTATAACATATATTTCCATTTAGGTTGGAGGCAAAGAAATTCAACACAAAAAAATGTGCAAAACTAGTTGTTGCTGTTCTAGCGCTTTATTGATGATAACAACGAAAATCAAATTGATACTATAACATAAAACTTTTAAAGTGTATTTAAACATTTACTCGAAAATCTAAAACCCTAACCTAGCTCATACGTATGAGCATGCTTTATTAATTAAACTTTAACGTTTCTAATAATAGAACTAAGATGAAAAAGAGTTAATTATTTCTTTTCTCACCTTGAAAGCATCATAGACTATGGAATTCAAGAGGAAGGCCGAAGAGCTACACATGACGCATGCATGATGCCATAATTACATCACTGTGTGCACAAATAAACGTGGAGCTGTCTAACAGGGGACTTTTTGACTTTCAGGTTTTTTTTCAGTGAATTTAATCTACAAAATCTGTAATTTTTGTTGTTTGTTGGGGGATTTTAAGCTTAAAAATGAAATTAGGTGACAATAAAACCCCAAACACCTACACCCTGTAAGATTTAGCATGAAAATTCATGGCAAAAAAACTGTTAAAAACCAGCTGTAAACAGAAGACAAAAAGTCCCCTCTTTAGACAACTCTAATGTACAACGAGGTCAAGTATACCGGTCGTAACAATATCAATTGATTATTAACCATCCTAGATCCAAATCCTAGGCTCTATCAAATGCCTAGATGGATCAAATCTCTGGAGGTGCAAACCTCTTCTTAAGTATCCATTGATTTGAGTCAAACCAAAAGACACATCTTTTTATTTAAGGTCCACATATAATATTTTTATTATTAATATTTAATATTATTTATGGCCGACATATAATAGTTTATAATATTTTTTATTATTTTTTATTTTGTTAGGAACGAACATTGATCATTTCTCCACACATGATTTTAAAACCATATGGAAGGCCCTCCTACAACCATGGGTTGTTTAGGAGGCCTTGCACATGGTCTTAAGACCATTTTCAAGGCCCTCCTAAACCATGTACAATAAAACCATGGGTTGTTTAGGAGGCCTTGCACATGGTTTAGAAACCATGTGCAAAGCCTCCTAAACCACGTTCAATAAAACCATGGGTTGTTTAGAATGACTTGCACGAAACCATGTGTAAGGCCAACATTTTTTTGCGGATAATTCAATTTTATGTTTTTTTCTTGACCCACATATTTTTTTACAGATAATTAAATTTTTACTTTTTTATTATTTTGTTAGGTAGGAAGATTATAACATCTACCCCATATTATATTGTTTTGTGGCCGACATTTATTTTGGTTTATTAGAAAATTTATTTTTTAACATTCACTATCACTATTATTTTTTGCCTACATGTTACAAACTTTACATCAGGTTACAAGATCTCCCCTAAGATCTCCCCCATACTTAGCTGTAGAGCCCCGCCTCTTGGTGCAATTATGTAACAAGCCAATCTTGAGTTCTGTTGCAGAATGGGGTAATGGCCACTTATAGAGGGCATCCACATTAACTGGAGTTGACTGAATAGCTGTAGCTGATATAGATAGACGAAGCCATGATCATGTAATTTATGTTTTAGCAAATTAATTGACTCAAAGTCTCTTGCATTGTGGTAAGCATTCATTTTATGTTTTTTCTACTTCAAATTTGGTAGCTAGTTGTTATTGCTCCAATGAACTGGAGTTTCACTTTCCATGCGAGATGAAAAATAATGACCCCAATTACAACAAGAAGCAAATAACAAAATTCAAAGATGTTGCCACTGGATCAATTTGTATTGATTTACTAAAATGTGGTGCTGAACCAAAGATTCTAATGAGCACTAAGCAATCATTGTGGTATGTAACACATTTAAACCATCATTTACAATGAGACTGTGATATGTGTTACATGCCACCCGACCTTGGGATTTATGAGCATAGTATAGTCCTATCTTCGTAGGAGGCATATATCATTTTGGATTAGGTTTAACCATGCCTAGAAGCTCTGGTCTGAACAAAGAGGAATTGCATGTGATTTTGGTTAGCTGGTGCTCAACAAGTTTCAGTAGACGCTCATCCTGAATTTTCCTGCTTTGTGGTTCTAGATTTGCAGGTAGAATTGTGCTCCTGAGCCTCATGCTCCCTTCGTTCACGCTCCGCCTCCTGTTCCAGTTGCTGGATTCTCTCAAACGATGCTTTGGAATGGAAACATTATGTTGTAGTACCTTCATTTCGGAAAGAGGCGCTTTACTCTATCAGGTGGACAACAGTCTCAGCTACTCTCACAGTCTGCCATGGCTAACTCCTTGCCTTGCCGATACCAACTCTCGTCGCGATGGGTTTTTCCTTACTAAGCTCTGTTACTAGCCTGCTAACTTTGCCGAGAATTTTTGCATTCCTAAGATCATATTGAATACTTTGGATGACGAGGATTAAATTTTCCCATCCCAGTATCCCACTCATTCGCTTCATTATCCCAAAACACCGAGACGTAACTGCCTTGCTTGGGAGTAAATTCTCTGCACCTTCTAGATCGACTAGAGACATCAAATCCATTCATGTGGGAGGTGGAATTATACCAGAGTTGTGCTGAGATATCCTGGGTTCACTTGCTTTGAGCTCTCGTCGATTTGAAGGGCCATTAATGCACCACCTTATCTCTTGATTATCAAGAGTAAGCACGTGTTCAACGACACCATGCCACATGGGTCTGTAGACTCCATGATCATGCCTACAGAGAATGGTCATGATCATGGTCATGGATCTCTTCGAAGGTGAGACTTCCTTGTTTGGGCATCAATGTTTTTTTCGATAAGTTCATCGCTGGGTTGGCCTGGGCTGAATAGGATCCATTCTAGCCTATTCTGCCAATGAGTCTCTCAAGGAGAATATCTTGAGACTCGGATTGAGTCTGAACCAATTTTATGTGTTCAAAAAGTCTTAAACATCTCAAATTTCAGTGATTCCTCTTTACTTAACCAACAACAATTCTCGATTACAACTGATCCTACCCTAATCCTATATAAATTCAAGTATTATTTGGCATTCAAGATTAAAGAGAATCTCTCTTGTTTTTATGGTGCTGTCCTTAAGGAGTGAGCATTTATTATGCATAAAACACAATAATTATTAAAAGCATCTAAATGAGCTTAATGATTAAAAACATGTATTATATCTCTGGAAATCACAGGTTCGGATCCATGTAGATTCAAGATATTTGGCCTTTCCTAACTCACAAGATATTGGTAGAAAAAGTCAAAGATTATAATGGTAAGGAATCAGGATCTATAATTTGAAAAAAAACATTGCGTTGGTCGAGGCAGTGCTATAACTAACATGTTATACTATGTAGTACTGCTCAGAGTATCATAAATAAAAGTCTATAAATATCAAGTACATTAGGAGTCCTCCGTTAGGTTCCCCTGGCAAGCATTTCTTGATAGTTCCTGTAAGACCGTTGCTTCTCAAGTCTCACGTTGTTATAGAATCTTGAAATGAAGGCGTCTGCTAATTCATCCACTTCTTCAGCACTCACAGCTGTAATGTTCACACTGTAACTTCGTGGTGCACGAATCCTCTCCGTCGTTAGAGATAAACTATCCTGAACTGCTTGTGACAGATGATCCAATGTCAAAAGCGTGGATGTAGCTGGATGCTGCATCAGATCAATCTCAATGCCATTGTCATTGTTGCTGCGCTTCTTCTTTCTCACGAGATGATGAATATCTTTGAGCTTCTCCAGTACATCCGTCTTCATCAGATTGGGAGAAGCAGCAGCTTTAAGCAGAGATCTGAATGCCCGCCATGCTTCTTTGAACACCTCTGCTGGCGCTGCATATTGCGAGCCATCAATGCCATGGCTGCAGGCTATGATCATATTCTTCATCTTCGAGCAAAGGCCAGTAGACTTCATGATCGCCGATGAAAAATGAAAAACGAAAGTAGAAATAAGGAAATTGGCAGCTGGGGAATGAATATACGAGGAGGCACGGTCCCGGGTTGATCCTCAGGAGGAAACAGGCCACAAGAAGGGGGTATATAAGAGGCTTCATGGAGATAATGGGCTTAGGTAAAAAGTCGCAGAGAATGTAGCCATAACAGGGTGGGGAATCGGGATTAGGGTTCGTGCGCTGAGTTGATTGGAGATCAGTTTTGCTTTATTTTTTTTGATAAAATAAATGTTATCGTTGGTTAGGCAAAGAGAGAAGATTCGTAACTTTTAACTTTAAACGACCCAACAAGAAGATATGGATCATCGAGATGTCACTTACAAAACGAGGTCGGAGGAGGCACGGTCTTGGGTTGATCCCCAGGAGGAAACAGGCGACAAGGAGAGGGTATATAATATAATAGGGTTCATGGAGATAATGGGCTTACGTAAAAAGTTATGGTCGCAGAGAATGTGCCCATAACAGGGTGGGGGATTAGGGTTCGTGTGCTTAGTTGATTGGAGATCAGTTTTCCTTTATTTCTTTTGATAAAATAACTGTTATCGTTGGTTAAGTAAAGAGAAAAAGTTGATGGACGATCTGAAGATTCGTCCCTTTCAACTTTAAACAACCCTAACAAGAAGATACATGGATCATCACGATGTCACTTACAAAACTATTTCTTTCCATTGTTATCATTATAACAATTGGAATCGTACTTAGAATTATAATAGGATGATAAAATCATAATCAGATTTATAATATGATGATAAAATCATAATCATGAAGGGCAATAGTAATATGATATCGACAAATTTAACGAGCACATAGTCTAGAAATGTCACTATACCGTAGAGAGTCATAATTTTTTAATTATATAGATTTTTAAGATAAATTAGTTCATGGATTCCGTTCTTTTTTGACTTAGAGGTTCTACTTTCTCATCCCTCAACCATAGCTATAACCTTTTTTTTCTTAAATTTAATGCTTGATTTAAAATAAGATAACGTGTTGGGTTTGAAAGATCCGAATTATTTTGACCCACGCCTACTATTTTTTTATATTCGAAGAAAAGTATACACGCGAGTGGATAGGACAAAATGCCAAAAGTGGTTTGTGTACTGCACATTGCCTTTAGTTATAGGCTTTAAAATTTAGGTTTAGGCATTAATCTCATTACAATACATGAGGGGAAAAAATTTATGTTATGGTTTTTAGGCTTTTTATTTTTTAATATATTTTGAATGGTCTTTTAACTTTATGTAATTAGCTTGTGCTTATGATGTGGCCTACCCGATTGTTTGGAATGGGTGTGTTTTTTAAGAAAATGGAAGTGCATCTCTTTTCTATCTAGTGTTGTTGATGGGTAAATCAATGCAATGGGTTGAGGTTATTGAATTTTGTTTATTGTGTATGTGTTATTGGAAGTTTTTTTTATTTTTTATTTCAATTTGTTTTTTAGTGAAGATGGAGAATTTGGCTCTAAATCTATGTTTTTTAATGAAGGCTTCTCACTCATAATGTATATTCTCTAGTGACAAAAAAACTTTTGTGGTTTTGGCATTAGCATTGGCATGGTTCATTTGCAATCATAGGAGGTGACAACATCATGAATCTTGTGTTTTCCTTTGGGGTCCAATTCCTCTCAAGGTCTTTTGTTGAGGTTTATTGAATACAATTTCTTGTGATTGTGCATTAGTCGATGTTAAGGCTCTTCATTATTCAGCTATGTTAAGGTGGATGCTCTCCAACTAGTGTGGCAAGGGAAAAAATTCTTGATTTGTTGAGATATATTGAATGTGGTTTGTTGTGTTTGTGTGTTTTTCATTAGGATGGATCTTCACTCCAAGTATATATTTGAGTTGCATGCCCTTTTCTTGGTATGTCAAGGATGAGAAATTTAATGTTGTTTGTTGATATTTATTAGATGTGTTTTATTATGCTTGTTTGTTAGTTCTTGTGAGGGATCTTCACCCCTACTCTATATTATCTGGTGAAGATAGGCAATTTGTGGAGATTGGCTCCAAAAGTATGTTATGTTAAGTTTCACACTCTTATTTTGTCCTCTCTAGTGATGGTAGATAATGCTTTATGGTGGCATTCACAGTCCCATGGTTCATTCTTGGTAGTAGGAGATGCCAATGTTGTGAATGTTGAGTTTTCCTTTTATGCTTAATGTTACTCTAGGTATTTGTTCGAGATTGGTCGAATGTATTTTATTGTTACTATCCATTACTCTCGAGTAGAACGAAATATACAATAGAGCAAGAGATGAGTAACACGAGTGAAATGGATTAGAATGTAGAGGAGGTACCTCTTTTATTCTATGCTAGAATGTAGCATTTTGTCAAATTTTGTGCTTCATTGTCTATAGCTGGCATTGGGTTTTCCTTACAAATTGATTTTGGTTTCTTGTGGTTGGTTTGGTTTCAAGGCTAGGTTCTACTCTTGGCTAATTATTTTCACACATGCATGTTCTGACAATTAAACTATTCTTTTCTTTATTATTGAGCTTTCTTTATAGCCTTTGATTTTACTTTGTTAGGTGTTTTGAAGCAATGTAATGTATGGATACTAATTATGTTTTATTTATGGATTTGATATGTGTATTGAAGATGTGGTTTTGGATTAGTGGGAAATATTAATGACATGATTAATGATTCTCCATATAACAGTGGACTATAGTATTTTGGTTGTTTCCTTTTGTAGACCTTACATATACTTATATGAGAAAGAATTCTATGTATTTTTCTCTTGGTTGGGTATATTAAAATATTGGATTGTGTGAATTAATATTTACAATATACTAAAGTTTAACACTGCATATGGATCTAATCCATATGCAAGGTTAAAATTTAGTATACTATGAAAATTCATTGACAAAATTACAATTTGCCATTGTCAAGTGACACACGGGGTCTCTGTATCCATCTACATTGTTACAATTTACTAAATTTGAACACTACATATGGATTTAGACAACCCCTCACTAAATCCACCTGCAATGTTAAATTTTAGTAAATTGTAAAAGGGTGAGTGCAAGCTAATGAGGGTCACTTTTGGCATGTTAGATGCAATAAAAAATTGAAAAATGAGGCATTCCTCAACTTAATTGTATTTTTTGAGATACTTACACAAAATATCTTGCTTTGAGTAAATAAGATTAAATGTAGGAAATTGAATCACGTTTCCAAATATATAAGGTTTATGTATTGAAATTTTTTTATAACTATGTCAAGTTTCATTTTTTTTAACAATCACTTTTTATTTTGTAGGAAAATGATAACGTATATGTTTTTGTGGGTGCACCCTTTGAGGGCCTAAATGATGCTTTCGGGATACAAAAAATTGTAGGAATGTAGAGAACATATAGCACTAGTGCAGCGCTATTTTTGGGAAATAAAATTAGTAATTTTCAAATTTTTTTATAATTTTCTTAGTGATCATTCCTCGAAAATGGTATGTCTTTTGTGGGTGCAGCCTTTGAAGGTCTTAATGAAATAATCATGAAATAGGTTTTTTATAGAATGTAGAGGTTAGTGTCTTCTAGTGCACCATATAATTTCTTTTTAAAACGATTAAGAATTGAAAAAATTATGGAAAACACACCAACAACATGTTTTTTGAGTTAAGGAATTAGGACCCAATAGAAATTGAAAAAAAATAGGAAAATATAATATTTTTTAATAAAAATTACATATTTAGAATATGCAAAAAAAATGCTATTTATGTTTAAGATTTAGTAAAAAATGATTGTATGTAGCATACTATAACGAGTGCGTAAACAACGACTTCTTCAGAAAATGGAAGAAATGCCCAATTAGCTATGGTTTATCATATACCTAGCATAGGTTTGGTATTACCGAAGCAAACTCCAAACCATACACATAGGACTATCGGTGACATGTGAGCAAGTGAATTGGCATGTTTAAATTCAAATTACATCTCCTGCCCTTGTAGAATTGGAAAATGTGTGCACGTTATAGAACTACAAAATGTATGCGCATTATAAAAATACAAAACATGTGTCCATTATAGAACTACAAAACGCGCGTTCGTTATGTAGTTCTATAACGTGCACACGTTTTGTAGAGCTAAAAATCTAGCAATATATGTAATATATCAAATGTATGGATAATAGTTTAGAGGGGGTGTGGAAGGGTCAAGGGCCTAGGAGGTTGTTGGAAGTTCAGGTGGGGATGGTTAATAGTTGAGAGGGGGTGGGGAAGGGTCAAGGGTCTAAGAAGATGTTGGAAGTTCAAGTGGGGATGGTTAATAGTTTAGAGGGGGTGGGGAAGGGTCAAGGTTCTAGGAGGATGTTGTAAATTCAAGTGGAGAAAGATGAATGGAATGGGAAAATTATGGGTTACAAGTGTGAAGGAGAGTGGGGATTGAGAGAATTATTAGGAGGAGAAGAGGTGTTGAAGACGTATAGGGATAGAAGCAGTACACGAGACTTGAGTGACGAAGGGGGATAAGGTGGAGGGGAGCAAGTGGGTGATGGTTTGGTGAGAGAGAGGATTGGTGAATGGAAAGGTGGATATGGAGTATTAGAGGAGGAATAGGATGTGTTGGAGGAGAGAGGCAAAGGAGGGGGAAATTAAAGAGATGGGAATGAGATGCGATAAAAGATAGAATAGGGGCCATAATGAGGTAGGGGGTTGAGCAGAAGGGATAAGTTGAAAAAATAGAAGAAGAGAGAGAGAGAGAGAGAGAGAGAGAGAGAGAGAGAGAGAGAGA
>LPNX010993468.1:121569-134442 GCA_001517045.1 Pseudotsuga menziesii
GGGAGATAGAAACAAGGAGAGAAAGGGGAAGGTTCACAGAGAGAGAGAGAGAGAGAGAGAGAGAGAGAGAGAGAGAGAGAGAGAGATGGTGTCAAATATAGAGGGCGGAGGGTTAAGAGATGAATAGAGAGGGATGTTTTTAAAGAGAGAAACAAGGATAGGGAGGGTGAAAAGAGATAGGGAGAGAGGGATACAAGTTGAGACAGAGAGAGAGAGAGAGGGATAATGGCACATAGGGCTGGTAATTAAGGGAGAAGGGAGGGAGATATTGATAGAGGGAGGTAAACAGAAGGTGGGGAGAGAGGGAGATATAAAGGGAGTTTGTGATAGAAGGGGGACACACATGCACACACACGCAAAGATTATGTGGGAGAGAGGGTGATGGGGGAGCGACAGAGGGAGAGGGGGACGAGTGAGAATTAGAGAGAGAGTGATGGAGGGAAGGATATTGATGGAGGTATAGAGAAGGTGGAGAGATATTATGAGATATTAGAAGCGAGGGAGGGAAACACACACACACACACACACACACATTGGGGGAGAGGGAGGGAGGGGTGAGCGACAAAGAGGGAGGGGGGTGAATGATATAAAGAGTGATATGGAGGGAGGGACAGTTAGGGAGGTATATAGAAGGTGGAGAGAGAGAGGGGGGTGAACGATAGAGAGAGAGGGGGGAGGGGTGAGTGATGAAGAGAGAGTGGCAGAGGGAGGGATAGTGAGGGAGGTATAGTCAAGGTGGAGAGAGGTTATGAGAGAGGGGGGATGAGGGAGGGACACACACACACATAGAGAGAGAGATATTTCGTGTAGGAGAGAGAGGGGGGGGAGGTGTGAGAAACAACGAGAGAGGGGGGAGCAATAGAGAGAGAGTGATGTAGGGAGGGATAGTGAGGGAGGTATAAATAAGGTGGAGAGATATTTTGAGAGATGGGGAGTGAGGGAGGGACACACACACACACATAGAGATAGATAGAGAGAGAGAGGTTATGGGAGAGAGAAGGGGGAAAGACACACAGACATACACATATAGATAGTGAGAGATGGAAATACAAAGGTAGGGAGGGCCAATGAGTAAGGCATAGAGGGATAGTGAGTAAGGCACATGTGTATCCATAGATGTCAAAAATATTATTTAGGGATCAAGTCTTGGATTTCCTCCCTTTACCATGTTGAGGCCTTAATACCCATATCTAATGCTCAAAATCTCTTAAAGGCATGTGCATATTTTCTTGCAGACCAAGCATACCATTAGTAGGTCATCTGCGGTGCTTCAAGGAATTGTACATTAACATGGGTGCCTCAAATATTCCATTATGGCCTAAGGAATGAGCATATTCCCTCAATCATGTCAATAGGTCCCATACATGCTGCTCAAAAACCACATAATTCTACCAACATCCATATTCATAGTCCATATATATCTATGAGATGCCATGTGTGATTTTTTAAGGCATCCTTCCTATCCCTAGATGCCTAGAAGATTTAGTTAGGGCCTAAGGCCATAGTTTCCTCCCCTAACCATGTCCATGGCCTTGAGATGCATATCTAGTGTAGTGCTAGTGCTCAACAAATGATGATGGCATGCATATCCCGATTAAGATTCAAATGATTCACTTTCAATGTCATGTGTGGTGGTTGGAGGCATCAATTTTGGCCCTAAATGGTTAACAACTTCATTTAAGGCCTAAGGACCAAGTGTTTCCCCCTACCCATGTGAAGGGGCCTAATATCTATAGTTAGTGCTAAAAATGTTCTAATGGAACTAGTATCCCCATTTCAAGGTAAATGAAACCATTGAAGGATCTATTGAGGTTGTTCAACATATCATTCTTGGCTCTAGATGGATATACACATCTTCTATGGGATAAGGCCTAGGTTTCCTCCCTTATTATGTCTAAGGTCCCAAGACACATACATAGCACTTAGAAACCCCTACTGGTTCCCATATCCCTGTAGAAGGAACAAGTCGACGAAGTCGACTTGGACGAAGACCAACTTAGTCAATCCACCAACTAAGTCGATGGGCCGACTAAGTCGATCAGCCGACTAAGTCGGTTAGCCAACTAAACTAGAAGATTAGTCGACTTAACTGACAGTCGTGTCGGTTCACCGAACCGACAGGTAGTTATTTTGTAACTATTTGTAACTTGTATATATTAGGCTATTGAGCCAAGCAAGAACTCAGTTCAGTTCAGTTCTCTGCCTTGTATGAACTCATTATATTAATATAATCTATTTTCCTATCTATTCTTGTCTCTTGTATCTGATTTATAGTTATGTTTTAGTATGTATTATTGGTAACCTTATGTGATCTGTGAGATTACAACATTGGTTCCGTTGCCGGTAGTAAATGTCTAAGATATATGCTTACATATGATACCAGAGCAGGAGATCAAGGACTGGTGGGACCGTAAAATTGCGAACTACTTGCAAAATTACGCAAGACGAAATAGATTAACAGTCGCTGAAGCTAGAGCCATATTTTTCATAGAGACACATGAAAAATTCGTCGAGTCTGTGCCACAACTGTTGAAGCAGCTTCTGGATGAGAAGACCGGACGCGACTAAAGAACAGCAGTTGCTAGATAAACTGTTCCGAGGGGGACGAACAAATCTGTCGGAGTGGTTTGAGAAAATCGCCGACGACTTCTGTGAGGAGTAAGCAGTTGAAGACAGAATGTCGGTAGAAACAGTAAAAGTGAAATTCTACATAGATTTCACCAAAAAATTCTTGTGCTCCCTGCCGACTTTGTTGTTCAAATTCTTGATAGAGAACGGAGCAGGCCACATCATTGAACCTAGACCACCACTGTGCAAACAGCCCCCAAACACCAACTAGGTGAAAAAGCAGAAGAAGTGGGAGAAATTTATTGCAGAAAGGGAGTGGGAATACTTCCTGAGCAAGTAATTTGAATTACCCGGGCTTTCTAAAAGCGTTGGGTAGGCTATGGGGGGGTAGTTGGTCTTGTGTCGGAGGTAGAGTATAGTGGATCCTAGTCAACCTAAGGAGGATAGACGTCATCAGTGATGAAAAGTTGACCGTAGAAGACTTCAAGAAAATAGTACTGTACGAAAGTATGTCGGACATTCAGAAACAAGAAAGGGACGAGAGACAGTAGAGAAGGGAAGCAAGACGCGACAGAGCCACAGACCTACGCAGAGAACAAAACCCTAGGGAGAACGACTGTGAAGAGAATCTGCCAGAGTGAGGTCATGACCGATAGGAAGATGGCGTAGAGAAAAAGGTGTCCCCTACGGAGGAAGAAGTGTGGATAGAGCAGCTAGAAGCTCTCCAATTAAGAGCTCCCGACGACAGAATAACCCTTTCTCCGGCAAATCCACGTACCAGAATACAGACTATTGTTGAAGACGACCTCCGACTACGAGCTGGTGACATTACTATCTGGAGCCGACTAGGTGACGAACCATACCCGAAACGACATCTTGTCATATGCTGACCGGTCGAAGGGAACTGGGTGACCTTTCAAACGGCACCATCCTTTTGGAGTATCCACTTGCTCTTACCGACACAGGAAGGAGCACCCCCCCCGCCACATACAACTTTAGAAGAAATCAAAGAATCAGACCTGCGCACACAAAATTCCAGTGGACCATCGACAATAGAAATCCACAACAACCCACTGTACGTCGAAGACGAATCGACCACCGACGGGAGCACAAGTTCCATCGAACAAAATTCCGCAGGCCCGACCACATCAACAACCCCACCACTTTCACCACCACCCACACCTCCGACCCCGCCAACTTTTGAGAGCAGTGAAAGTGACTCAGACATGGGTCACGGAACAGCTCACATTCCTCTCTACGAGGGAGATGAAGACCCTAGATGACATTGGTTCGTCTGCAAGTCGATCTGGGAAGCAAACCGAGTGATGGACGAAGATCGACAGATGGCTCAGTTTATAGGAGCCTTACGAAAAAGGGCCTTGACCTGGTACATGACCTTTTCGGAAAGGAAACCCAGAGCAACGAAAGTTGATATTAAAGCACAGTTCTTATCCTTTTTCAAGACCCCAGATGCTAAGAACCTGGCCGCCAAAAAGCTCAAGACAACGCAGCAAAATCCAGGGGAGACAGTCCGCGACTACGACAAACGTTGGAAGGACCTATTAAGCCAACTAGATTATGTTATTGATGAGCAATTACTAATTCAATGGTTCCTTACAGGATTATCACAGAAAGTACACCGACATATCAGTCTGGAAACGTTCAAGACATATGAAGACACGTTGACCAAAGCTCTGCAGGTGGAAATGGATGAAGATATACCTGCCTATCCGACAGACCACAGGTTAGAGGAACAGCTCAAAAATGTGTAGAAGTCCTTGAAAGAACTGACCCTCAAGATTCAAGAAATCTGGTGTACTAAATGTTCAACGGCCGGACACTCGAAAGATACTTGTCGACACGAATACAGCCGACAAGACATATGCTTTATGCAAACTAGAGTATTTTACGACATTTGCCAGGAGCACGAAGATCATTCTACGAAAGATTGTCCATTTAACATGAAGAATTCCAAAGCTTCCTGGTGCGCCATCTGTGAGACAAAAAGTCACAATACGGCCGATTGTCAATTAAACCTGAAAAACAGACAGAACTATCAGGCGGTCTACCAGATGAATGCAGTCGCACAAAGCAATGAGAAAAATAATACTAATGACTAGAACGGGCAACAATACGAAGGCCGACGATATGAGCGCCGGTACGACAATCGACGACAAGTGTTTGGAGGAAGAGGTCGATTCATCGGGAATCGCGACATACGACTGCATCGATCTACCCAGTGCTTCATCTACTATAAAGAAGGGCACTGATGTGCAGACTGTCCATACAAGGACAGAACTTACCTTAAATTATGTACACATTGTGGAGTAGACGATCACTCTCTGGAGGATTGTCCTACCATGTTAGAAAAAATCAATAATAAGAAAAATGTTAATGTCTTGTCTTATGTACAAAAGCATGATGTATTAACTACTAAAAATATGCATATTGTCACTCGCCAAGGCACAAAAACAGGGCCTGATAACCCTCAAATTAGTAAAATTAACAACACAAATGGTTATCCAGATCCTCTGAAGGAAAAACAAACCTATCAAGAAGCCACCCACATATTTCAAGACATTGCATAGCAAGAAGACATTATTAACAGATTTCACCGAACAATTCTTATGCTCCCTGCCGACTTTGTTGTTCAAATTCTTGATAGAGAACGGAGCAGGCCACATCGTCGAACCTAGACCACCACTGTGCGAACAGCCCCCAAACACCAACTGGGTGAAAAAGCAGAAGAAGTGGGAGAAATTTATTACAGAAAGGGAGTGGGAATACTTCCTGAGCAAGTAATTCAAATTACCCGGGCTTTCTAAAAGCGTCGGGTAGGCTATGGGGGGGTAGTTGGTCTTGTGTCGAAGGTAGATTATAGTGGATCCTAGTCGACCTAAGGAGGATAGACATCATCAATGATGAAAATTCGACCATAGAAGACTTCAAGAAAATAGTACTTTACGAAAGTATGTCGGACATTCAGAAACAAGAAAGGGACGAGAGACAGCAGAGAAGGGAAGCAAGATACGACAGAGCCACAGAGCTACGCAGAGAACAAAAACCTAGGGAGAACAACCGTGAAGAGAATCCGCCAGAGTCGGTTCATGACCGATAGAAAGATGGCGTAGAGAAAAAGGTGTCCCCTACGGAGGAAGAAGTGTGGATAGAGCAGCTAGAAGCTCTCCAATTAAGAGCTCCCGACGACGGAATAACCCTTTCTTCGGTAAATCCACGTACCAGAATACAGACTATTGTTGAAGACGACCTCCGACTACAAGCTAGTGACATTACTATCTAGAGCCGACTAGATGACGAACCATACCCGGGAGGACATCTTGTCATACGCCGACCGGTCGAAGGGAACTGGGTGACCTTTCAAACGGCACCATCCTTTTGGAGTATCCACTTGCTCTTACCGACACAGGAAGGAGCACCCCCCCTGCCACATACAACTTTAGAAGAAATCAATGAATCAGACCTGCGGACACAAAATTCCAGTGGACCATCGACAATAGAAATCCACAACAACCCACTGTACGTCGAAGACGAATCGACCACCGACGGGAGCACAAGTTCCATCGAACAAAATTCCGCAGGCCCGACCACATCAACAACCCCACCACTTTCACCACCACCCACACCTCCAACCCCGCCAACTTCTGAGAGCAGTGAAAGTGACTCAGACATGGGTCATGGAACAACTCACATTCCTCTCTACGAGGGAGATGAAGACCCTAGACAACATTGGTTCATCTGTGAGTTGATCTGGGAAGCAAACCGGGTGACGAACGAAGATTGACAGATGGCTCAGTTCATAGGAGCCTTACGGAAAAGGGCCTTGACCTGGTACATGACCTTTTCGGAAAGGAAACCCAGAGCAACGAAAGCTGAGATTAAAGCACAGTTCTTATCCTTTTTCAAAACCCCAGACGCTAAGCACCTAGCCGCCAAAAAGCTCAAGACAACGCAGCAAAATCCAGGGGAGACAGTCCGCGACTACGACAAACGTTGGAAGGACCTATTAAGCCAACTAGATTATGTTATTGATGAGAAATTACTAATTCAATGGTTCCTTGCAGGATTATCACAGAAAGTACGACGACATATCAGTCTGGAAACATTCAAGACATATGAAGACACGTTGACCAAAGCTCTGCAGGTGGAAATGGATGAAGATATACCTGCCTATCCGACAGACCACAGGTTAGAGGAATAGATCGAAAATGTGCAGAATTCCTTGAAGGAACTGACCCTCAAGAATCAAGAAATCTGGTGTACTAAATGTTCAACGGCCGGACACTCGAAAGCTACTTGTCGACACGAATACAGCCGACAAGACGTCCGCTTTATGCAAACTAAAGTATTTTGTGACATTTACCAGGAGCACAGAGATCATTCTATGAAATATTGTCCATTTAACATGAAGAATTGCAAAGCTTCCTGGTGCGCCATCTGTGAGACAAAAAGTCACAATACGGCTGACTCTCAATTAAACCTAAAAAACAGATAGAACTATCAGGCGGTCTACCAGACGAATGCAGTCGCACAAAGCAATGAGCAAAATAATACTAATGACCAGAACGGGCAACGATACGAAGGCCGACGATATGAGCGCCGGTACGACAATCGGCAATAAGGGTTTGGAGGAAGAGGTCGATTCATCGGGAATCGTGACATACGACCGCGTCGATCTACCCAGTGCTTCATCTGCTATAAAGAAGGGCACCGATGCGCAGACTGTCCATACAAGGACAGAACTGACCTTAAATTCTGTACACATTGTGGAGTAGGCGATCACTCTCTGGAGGATTGTCCTACCATGTTAGAAAAAATCAATAATAAGAAAAATGTTAATGTCTTGTCTTATGTACAAAAGCATGATGTATTAACTACTAAAAATATGCATATTGTCACTCGCCAAGGCACAAAAACAGGGCCTGATAACCCTCAAATTAGTAAAATTAACAACACAAATGGTTATCCAGATCCTCTGAAGGAAAAACAAACCTATCAAGAAGCCACCCACATATTTCAAGACATTGCACAGCAAGAAGACATTATTAACACTCGACTTAGCAAGACACAACAATTAACTCATCTCATCCAAACAGACAAATCTGTAGCCCAGTTCATTGATTTATTACACGAAATAAAAAGCACTAACTTTGGAAAACAAGCTAAGAACATTTGCAGCCTAAACCAGAAAGACAAAAACGATGTCGACCCACTTTTCGACCTGGAAATCGAAGGTTATCACGTCTAACAAGTGGTGCTCGATTTCGGGTCTCAGGTAAATATCATGACCAGGGATACATGGGAAAATATGGGAAGACCTCGACTCTATGAGTCAGGAATTTACCTAAAACTCGTCGACCAAGGCCTCATCGAACCCATTGGGGTTTGGAAAGATGTCGGCATGACCATCAAAGGAATATCAACTAAGGTTGATTTCAAAATTATTGACCCAAAGGAAGGATCTAGCTCCTTCCCAGCACTAGTCGGTCGACCTTGGGGACGGAAGATGAAAGCCTCCATATCCTTAGACAAGGAATGGATTAAGCTAAAAGGAAATGGCCAAAAAGTCATTGTCCCCATTAATCGATCACAAGGACAACTTGGACAGAACCGATTGATGCGGAAGTCGATGTCAGACAGCTTTACCAGATCCATAACAATACGGACTATACAGAGCCAAACATCTATGGGGAGCTTCACTTAGGTAACCAAGACTCCATTGGTTATAATTCAGATGCTGAATTATATGACTGGGAAATGGAAAATTATGAAACACAAGCAAGAGGGTGCTGGACTATATAAAAAGTACAGAAAAAACCCACCCGACAGTGCTTCATTATATCAATTATCCCAAAAGTATTTGAAAGGAAAGTCAGGGAACGACCCACCCTACAACCAACCAGCTCACACACTACTCAACTGCCCAGGTATAAGGAGAGAGGATCCCCAATAATGCATGTTGAACAAGTATCTAAAAATATTGGAGAACATGGCAGACTTCAAAGCTTAGTGGAAACATTTACAGGTCAAGCAGCTAGATGGTGGGACACCCATCAGACAAAATTGCAGACCTGGACAACTGCTTCAACTTTCTTTGTCGAACGATTTGGTGGGAAAAAGTTAACCCAGGAAGCTCAAATCCCTATCTTTGTCCAAGGCCAAGACCCAGAAGAACACATCAAGCTTTGTGAAAAGGAGTGGAGCCGGCTTGGATACAAAGATGAGCGAACCTGGACACATTTGTTCCCTTCAACCCTAGCCGACTTGCCTAATAAATGGTATAAGATGGAGAAAGCTAGAGGAGAAACCTTCTTTTGGCATGAACTTAAAGAAAAATTTATTAAGGACTTCCAGTTCATACCTCAAAACGAAACATTGGCTGGGACAGCACACCAAATCAAACAGTTTCTTCAACCGACAGAAAAACAACCCTTCCAAGACCATCAACAAATCAAGGACTGTAACAAAATACAAGCTGAATCAAAATCACAATTGACACGTTTACACTTAGAAAATGAACACACAGAAGGTAAGAGTTTCAGATGGAAGACCGACCACATTGAAACAACCAAACCGATCTACTCAATCCTGAAAGTTGAGACCATCGACAAACCAGACCTTGATAGAATGACTGCAGCCGACTTTCCGGCTACATTCTCACAGTTCAAAGAAGGAATTTAGCCGATCAATGACGCTAAAGCACCAGAGTGGCTGGATGCCAAAGTGAAAACTAAGGAGGTCGACATTTCAAACGACGACCGTCCAAAAATAGCTTAGAAGATTGGGGACTACTAGAATGAACATCAAACCACCGAAATCATAAACTTACTTAGAGAATTCCAAGATGTATTTGCAAGGGACTACAAAGACTTAAAAGGGTTAGTACAAGAAATGGGAGAAATGAAAATAGATACTAAACCTGATGTCCGACCTGTCAAGAAAAGACCGTACAAACTAGCTCATAAGGAGATAGTTAAGAAGGAAATAGACAACATGTTAGTAGCAGGGATCATTTACCCTATCGACCAGTCGGAATGGGCAAGTCCCATGGTCATACAGCCCAAGAAACATGACCCGACCAGGTTAAGAATTTGTGTCGACTTTAGGGAGCTCAACAAAGTCATACTCACAGATCCCTTCCCCACCCCCTATGCTGATGCAATCCTGAATGAAGTTGCAGGCCATGGATGTTATTCATTTACAGATGGATTTTCAGGATATAATCAAGTACCCATAGCAAAAAGGGATCAAAAGAAAACAACATTTGTATGTGAATTTGGGTCCTTTGCCTACAGAGTTATGCCTTTTGGGTTGAAGAATGCACCTACAGTATTCTCACGAATTGTTGTCAAAACATTCCAAGAGTATATCTATAAAACCATGGCAGTACACTTCGACGACTGGACTATATATTCCACCCTAAATGATCACTGCACATGGCACTGACTTATGCTGGAGAGATGTCGACAGATACAACTCTCCCTAAATATTAAGAAATGTATTTTTATGATTCCCATATGCATTCTCTTAGGGAATATTGTCTACAAAGACAGTATAAAGGTCGACTTTGCCAAAATAAAAATCATCCTCGACCTAAAACCCCCAATAAACCCTAAATAGGTCCGGGTGTTATTGGGCCATACCGGATACTATAGGAAATTCATCAGACGCTATTCATATATGACTTACCCTCTGGAATAACTGCTAAAAGAAGATCAGGAGTTTACATGGACAGAAGAATGCCAAATATCCTTCAACAAATTAAAAATAAAACTGGTCGAAGCTCCCATACTTAACTTTCCAAACTGGTCAACCAAATTTCATGTGCATATTGATGCATCAGGCATCGCAATTGGAGCCATCCTTACTCATCCAGGGGATGATGGGATGGATTACCCTATAGTCTACAGCAGTCAAAAATTAAATAAAGCTGAAAGGAACTACTCGACCACTGAACGAGAAGCCCTAGGTATGGTCTTTTCCCTCCAAAAGTATCAACATTACCTATTGGCCAACCCCTTCACATTTTACACCGACCATCAAGCTTTGAAGTACGTTGTTAATAAACCCCTTCATCATGGAAGAATTTGTCGATGGTTACTTCTTTTTCAAGAATTTGAGTTTGAAGTGGTGGTCCGACCAGGGAAGCTAAATGTCGGGCCCGACCACCTATCACGTATAGACACAGGGGAGGAACTGACCGGAATTGACGACGACTTGCCGGATGCACATCTATTTCGCATAGAAGTAGTACCCGAAGAACTAGAAGAAATAGCTCAGTTCTTAGAGACAGGTCAGGCCCCAGAAGGTCTAAACACCAAGAAAAAACAAATCTTAGCTATGAAGGCTGCACCCTACAGCCTCATTAATGGATTTTTGTACAAAATAGGGTTAGACGACATTCTTAGAAGGTGTGTACTCAACCATGAGAGAGAAAAAATCATGCATGAAGAACACTATGGACCTGCAGGAGGACATTTTCAAGAGGATACAACTGTAAGAAAAATCCAACAGTCGGGCTTATGGTGGTCGACAATCCACAAAAATTGCAAAAACTTTGTTAGTCGATGCGATAGATGTCAACGACTTGGTCGACCTCTGCCGAGCACAGAAATGCCCTTGATATCTGTAAACCCTAGTCTCACATTCGAAATTTGGGGTATAGACTTCATAGGACCGTTCCCTATCCCATCCAAACGATCAGGTGCAAGATATATTATCACAGCAGTGGAATATGTCACCAAATGGGCAGAAGCTGAACCTGTCGATACATGTTCAAGTGAGGTAGCTGCTAAATTCATCTACGAAAACATTATCACTAGATTTGGATGCCCACTCACATTAATTAGCGACCAAGGATCACACTTTATCAACAAACCATCAAAAATTTGACCGACCAGTTTCACATCAACCACCGACGAAGCACTGCATATCATCCTCAGTCGAACAGCGCGATTGAAGCTTTTAACAAAACACTAACAAAAGGGTTAACCAAAATATGCAGTACCGACAAAGATGACTGGGATGAGAAAATCCTTGTGGTTCTCTAGGCATATAGGACATCATATAAGCAGTCGACCGATCAAACCCCCTTCCGACTAGTCTACGGGCAAGAAGCAGTCGTCCCCCTACATTTCCGACAGCAGACACCTATTATTGCACAGATACTACATGTCGATGTCAAACAGGCAATAAAGGACCGACTATTTCAACTCAGTAAGCTAGAAGAACATAGAATCATGGCTATCCAGCATCAGGAAATTCACAAACAACAACAGAAAGCCTGGAACGACCGTAACATAAAAAACAAAAACCTCTCGGTCGACGACCTTGCTTCACTTTATAATATTCGAGTCAAAGGAAAACCCAAGAAATTACACACAGAATGGATGGGACCGTACGTTGTCGAAGAAATACATCCCAACGGTTCAGTCCGACTGAACACATTACAGGGCCTAGTATTTCGGAAGCTCGTTAATGGAGCTCGACTCAAACGTTACAGGAAAAAAAAAAAATTCAAATAACGACCTTAACCGTCAATCAAAACTTATAAAAAGATAGAAAAATTTCAAAAACAAAATAATACATCCAGCCATGACAGCAACTCACTACTTCGACACCCGACATCACCACCATCGACCATCTCCATCGACCAATCAGGCCGACCATTTTCACCAACGACACCGACCATCGACTTCGAAAGTCCCATCATGCATTGATGGCCTCGAGTGCCGAAACATATCCTCCATTAAATCGCACTCAAATATTGCAGTTGGACTGTCAAGTCCGCCATTAATACACCCATTTCGACACTCAACCACACCCACGCCTATAAATAATGGACAGTCAAAGGTTCATTCACCACACCAATTACCCTCAGAGCACCCGCAATCTCAGTCGACCAAAGACCGAGAACTCTGTCAAAACCCCGACCAGTCCGACGCAATGGCACCCAAACTAACCAGAGCCGTGACCAAGGCAAAGGAGCTGCAAGCAGAGGACACCCCCTTGATCAGCCTCTTAAAGAACATCAAAAACACAAAGGTACAGGAGGGCCCATTCCAGAAACTCTCGACAGAGATCCAAGAGTGGGCCTATTTCGACAACCGAATGACCCAGGCCGCTGAGAAAATTTGGAAGAGCTCCATCTTCAACTACCCTAACTGTTGTAATCTCACAGATCGAGTTGTGTCGACTGTGACTAATGTCTTCGTGCTGTGCAAGTTTTGAAAATATGTTTGTGGCTTCCTGATATGTGTGTTGTTCCTTGCAAGGGTCAGGGTATGT
>LPNX010993511.1:0-19854 GCA_001517045.1 Pseudotsuga menziesii
GTTCTAGCTTTTATTTTTGTATTTTATTGTTCTTGTTTTTGGTTTGTGATGTACATGTGTTTGCAGTTTTGACGTTACATGATTAGCTTCATTGGCTATATGATATCACCTAATCTTCATTACATTTAATATTTCATGTACACATGTAATTAAGACTTAGTTTTCCTTTTTATTTTATCTTTAATGTTGTTTTGGTTTGTTTGATTTTAAAGGGTCATGTAAATAAATAACACCGTGGTAGTGCGCTACCTGGTATTAACATGTTTCTCTATTATTAAACCTGGTATATTTTGAATAAAACATATTGAATGATCTTTTGTCTTATCAGATTTTATTATTTACAACCAAACTATCCCTAGCCTTGAAATCACATGGAAAAACAAAAATGGAATCTAAAGCGCTCGAGCGAAATTAGGTCTAACTAATACTACACATAAAAGAAAATCCATATAGAATTACAAGTAATGAATTATGGTATTTAAAAAATAGAAGGATCGAAGAAAATTAGATTCACAGATATTTATATTATGTGGCTAAAATAGCCTTACCAAGCTAAATTCAGAAACAAAAAATTTGAAAGGGATAATATTTCAATAGAAATCCTTATAAAGATCTAAAATATAGTCAAGAATGTTCCAGAAGGTGGGTACATGTTATAGAGACACCATAAACTATAGCATTAGAGGAATAAACATGAGATATTGAAAGAGATCATGGGCGTACCTATCGCGGTAGAAAACTTTATCCAACATTAAGGCATGAACTAAATTGTAATATTTTGAGCACACAATGAACTCCTATATTATTCATGTCAAGAAAATGAGATAAAAATGAGTCCTCAAATAAAATAAATCCTTGTTAGTTACAAACTCAAAATCAGCAAATTATCGTAAATCTGACATAGCAATTCAATACATTAGCAACAAATGTTTAGATTACAAATGATCGGAAAAGGGAAAAATGCATGGAACTTCTAAAAGTTATAGCCTTGAGAAAATAAAATATGAAATATCAATATTGAAGGCTTACATTATCCTCAAGCAAAAAAGCCTAAGAAGGTAGAGAAATACCAAAAAAGTCAATCTGGTAGGGTTCAAGATGAAAAAGAGTAGCTTTGCAACATCGAAGGTATTTTTAAAATAATGCATAGAAGCTAAGATTTAGAAAGGGATCATTCAAAAATGAATTGGAAGTTGAGTGGCACCAATATTATAATGGAGCGAAGCCACATAAGAGGCCACAATGCGGGAGACCATTTTTGAACAAAATGTGATCAAATTAGGGCTGTAAAAACAAACCAGAACTTCAAGTTTTGGATCTTCATTAACAACATTTGTAGTTGGGGGTATTCTAAGAATATACTACAACAAATTTTTCTAGTCTGTACCATTCTCTGTAATGTCCCCAAAATTTGAAAATAAAAATAAAAAATTATTAGGCTAGTCAATTACTACCTGAACTGGACATTATAATAAATTATGCGGAAATGTGTCATACTCTTTTCATTGAACTAAATTGTCGGAAGTTGTTCTTACCTTCTTCTAGTTGTTTTCCCTGATGTGATTATTAGTGTAATTCTATGTTGTCATTATGTTGCTTAAATCTGAGTTCGATGGTTCTGTATTTACATGTATGTATGTACCGTCATTGGCTTACTTATTGTTTATATTATTTGATTACTTATTTTTATGAATGGACCTGACTTAACTTGTATTGTCAAGGGGTGGAGTGGTGGTACTTGTTTCCCTTGTAAAAACACCTAAAAGGTAATTGACTTTACTTCTCACTACAAGGCTTACTTATTTATTATTAAAATAATGCATTTCCTTCTTGGTTTGGTCCTTCTTGGTTTGGTGCAGGTGCACTTGATGATGGAAAGTTGACTATAATAGAGAATAAAGACATACTGTCTATGCTTGACTATGACCCAACTTGGATGACGAACATACCTTCAGTCTTATATTAGTGATTATTATTCCTGATGTAGCATTATTTTGTTTGCACAAGGCTATTGTAACATCCTCAACCCTCCTACTGGTGAAGAGGACGCTACCATGCCATTAACCATCTGGGAAAACCACCCCATGAACATGAACATACATAAAACCGAAATGCTTGAACATAAAACATGCTAAGATGCATAATCATTCACATACATAGTGGAAGCAAACATACATTCATTCGGGAATTCAACATGTTCATTATAATTCATTAATAGTATATATGATTGCAAGAATGAAATGGTCAAGAATACTTATCTTATAAAGAAATTGTCTCACAACCAGCTAGGTTGCTGTAATGTTCCACCAAACCATAGTCCAACATGCTCCTTAATCTCTCAACAACACTGCCACCCCTAAGCTAGGCATGATTCCCCAAGGAATAAGGAACAAGCATGCTTACACATAGCCAAGGATACATAAAACAGCCAAGCCAACATAGTTGGGTTTATCAGGACAACAGCATATCAGCCAATCCAACACACTTGGGTTTATCAGGCCATCAAGGAGCTGGGAAACGTTGAATGCTAAGCTAGTGAGCTCATTGAAGAGCCAAGGACATCTACACTAGAACTAGCTTGACTTCTAAGACACCCATACACACCCAACTCAAGGAAATTAGTCCCTTCTCTGCTACACAGTCCTTCAATCCCTGACCTCCCTTCCAGTGCTATTCAGGGGTTGTGGAGAAGACAGCCATCCCTCTAGCTTTGTCTGTGTGGTTCCAAAATACACTAGGTTTATCAAGCAATCAAGCATGCATCCAATTCAAACACAGTCCGAATACCAACCACTACATACATGCAGTCAAACAAGCGATTCATAGCTTGGATAGGGGAAAATTGAGCCCCAAGTCATTCTTGGCTCTATCGTGGCCAAAATGACTCACTCATAACCCACAACAAAACCAAAACATAACTGAAACCACAACAACAAACAAAGTGGGTAGAACAACAGCCTCGATCTTCAACACTGAAACAACGGGAATACACACAGTCCAAAAATTGAAAGGAAGATCCTATTCTCAGCTTGGACAGGGGAAAACACAATGCACCCTAACCATAAGTCGGTGAGGGAAAACAAAAATACACACAGCCCCTAAGCGTGAAATGGATTATGCACATGAAAATCGTGGGTGATCGTAATTGTTTCCCCAGCTTGCTGCATGAGTGAAAAACGATGAGAATCCTATGTGTGAGAAGATGAAGAGAGAACATCTTTGCATGAGATGGACAATTCCCCATCCCGTGCATGAGGATGAGCAGAACAATCGAGAGCCTCCGAGAGTGGAAGCATTCCCCTTTGTTTTCCCTGCCCACGTAAAGGAATGGCCCAGCTGGTGGAGTGTGCATGGGGGAAAGGACTGATAGTCCTGCCACCCACCACTTCCCAGCAATAACTACCATCAACTAAGATCAACATTTTTAAATGGGTGGTTGACACATGGATTTTTTCCCATTGGTTCAAGCTGGTTTAACAATTCCCCCCCACCTTATCCTTGAGAAAATCATTCCCTTTTTAATATGGTTGTATTGACATAGCTGGTTGGATTCATTTAATTAAAAGAGCATATTTACAAGATACCAAAACTAATATGTGCCGTATATCACGATATTCCATCGGCAACAATTCCAATCGTCGAAACATAACAAAACCAAATTGATGGTGGGGATTTTGCCTTTAGCTCCACACCATGATTAATTACAATATATATATCATGTATATTTGATTCATCGGGGTCAAAATCGGGGTGTTACATTCCCCTCCCCCTTCAATAGCACTATCCTTAGTGCTTTACAAAATTTGAACAAAATGCTACACTGGTACCACCTCAGTGTTTCGCAGGATTGAAAAAAAATGGATGTTCCAATCGCATGGCATCCTCTAGCTCCCACATAGCCTCTTCAGGTTGGTAGTGCTCCCACTACACCTTTACCTGCCCTATGGCCCAGTTCTAGAGCATTGTGACCTTCCTATCGAGGATGCGCATTGGCTCGGTTCAGAACTTTCCCTCGGGTTCCACCTAAATCACATCCCAATTTATCACATGGTTAGGATCATGTACATATATCTTAAGCAAAGAAACATGAAAAACATTATGAGCTCTAGTGCTAGTAGGCAATGCAAGTCTATATGCAATTGGCCCTATTCTTTCAAGCAATTCAAATGACCCACAATATCTTGGTAATAGCTTGGAAAAAATTCCAAGCTTCAAGGAACTCTCCCTTGCCCTCACTCTGAGGTAAACATGATCCCCAACACTAAAATACCTGTTCACCCTATGCTTATCTGCATAGATTTTCTATCTGTCCTGTGCTGCTTTCAGATTATGCCTGATCTTTACAACCTCTTGCTCCATTTCCTTAAGCAATTCTGGACCAAGCACAACCCTTCACTAGATTATCCCAAGTCATTGGTGTCCTACACCTTCTTCCATACAAAGCTTCATACGGAATCATCCCCAAGGATGCTTGCGGTCCATTGTTATAAGAAAACTTTACCAAGTGTAAGTAATCTTCCCCCTTGGTTGGTTTTTCCATCACGTACATGCGAAGCATATATTCAAGCACCTGATTAACTCTCTTTGTCTGCCCATCTGTCTGAGGATGGTATCCAGTGCTGAAGTTTAGCTTTGTACCCAAATATGCAAACAACGCCTTCCAAAAATTGGAATTGAACTTGACATCTCGACCAGAAACTATTTCCTTAGGCAATCCATGCAATTCGAAAATATCGTTCATGAAGATCTTTGCAATGTCATTAGTCTTATGCATAGACTTAACCAGTTGTTGATGCCTGGAAATTCACAGGCAACAATAATAAGGGATTCTACCCAGTCAATGTTCCCAACTAGCCCGTGACTATTTGGTGTAGGAAATCCATCCAGTTTGCGGTCTGGCTATTGTAGGTCAAGTAACAAAAGGGTTTACCGGTTGCGGCCCGGTCCACCGTGTATGTTTTGTATTTTGACTTAAAGTATGAAATGCACATGCCTAATTAACAATGCAGGGTGATAAGGATGCAGGGAGTAGTCACAATGTGATGCGCAGGTTCTTACCTCTCGTCTTAGTACTCAACAACATCTAAATCACATATGCAGCAATAAAGTAAACTAACTATATACCTATCTATCTATCTATTCCCGGGGAGCCAGATTGTAATTTATTTGTGAGTAATGTATATTGTGCATGTATCATAAAGAGAAATTACAGATAGCTGATATTCCTTCCTACAACACATGAACGATTAAATATATTTAGACAATCAGATAGCCAATTGTTTATGAACAACATACATTAGTCATGGTGGTAATTTCACAGAATAAACCAAAAATCATTCACACAAAGACATAGGCCATAAGAGTTAGAACGATCTCACAGTTAATGAACAGAAACTGAAAAACGAAATAGTTCATCTTTCACCAGTCCATAGCACATCATTTGAATGTCCCACCAAACTTTATCCAACAGGCAAACAATAATTCTTTATTGCAAGAAAAAGTAGTTCTTCTTACAACATTCTTTTACATGTCTAACTGGGAAAAAGCCCCTATTTCTTCTAAATATTCTATATTTATACAAAATTCTGAGACTGTTGGGCTACCCATAAATAAATTTTGGGCTTCCCAACCCCTCACTTCATAACATTTCATCTTCCTCTAATAGTTACAAAATCGTTACATATTAGAAAAAGGGAACAATCCTTTACAAGGAGGGTCCCACTTGGGCATCCAGAAATTTCTTCCACACCAAAGCCTCATAGGCAATTCCTTCAAATGCACAAGGTTCCAAAAATTGGATGTTTATCTCAAACTTTGCTGCTTGATTCTTGATGGCCTCAATTCTGGCCGCACTTAAACGAAGCTGATTCTCCAATAACTACACACTGATGGCAGAATGATCTACTTCATTTCTTAAGATCTGGTCGTCAAGGTCTTTAATGTGCTGTATTTTGGCTTCCTCCTCCTGATACCTCCTCTACAAAATCTCCACAAATGAGTTGTGGTTTGGAAAAACATCTAGCCTCTACTGAGTTTGCACTTGGCACCGGTTGTAGGTAATCAGGAGCCTTCTGAAGAACTCTGTGCATGCTCCTTTTGTCTTTTTAATGGCCTTTTTGAAATCCTCTGCTGTATTTATAGCAAATTCTAATAGGTCGTAATCCCTCTTGAGGCCCTGTTGATCCTTTGAGGGTAGCTCTGCTGGAGTTTCTTCATTATTTTCCAGCCTTGCCATTCTTGCTGTCAGGACTTCTAGAACGTCCTGAGACCTATCAACAAAGTAAGAGGAAGTCTCCAGAATTTCCTCTAACCAGCCGTCTATTTGCAAAACTTTGCATCTCTCTTCTTCTATGGCGGTTTGCAGCTGCAACATCTTGGCCTTTTGTGCCAGCACATGCTCCTTGAAGGGTTGTAGATTAACCTGCTGCTCTTTTGTTGCCTCTAAAGCAGTTGTTAGAGAAGAGATCTACTCTTGAAGTTTCCTCTCTTGTTCATGAGCTTGCTTCTCATTTGCCTCCCAGGTGGTTTTCTGCAGCTCTAAGTCTTCTATCCTTCCCAGTAGCTATTCCTTCTCCACCCTTAGCTCTTGATACTCTTGCTGCACTTTCTCCAGACATTCTTGTGTAGTTTCCTTAACTTGTCTCTCCACCTGGAGGAGCTGCAGTTCATCCTTTGAGGACTTCATCTCTTTTTTCATGTCCTCATATTTCCTCTTCAACCTATTGCTTTCCTCTCTCTCCTTTCTCAATGTGTCTTTCAGTTGAGCAGAGGACTTCTTGGATTGCTCCAAGTCTGTCATAATATTGTCCACATTATCTTCCAAAGCATGTATCAGTGCAGCTCTGGCTCTAATGGTGAATCTTGGATCTCGATCTGTTCCAAATACAACAGGAATATCCGTTATCATTTTCCCGGGAAGACCTCCTGTTTCAACCTTCCTTTCCGTTCTCTTCACTATCCTCTTTGTCTCCTTGTCATAGAAAACAACATTAAAATCAGGTATTTCTTCCTCTTTCTTCTGTTCAAAGGGGACTAATTTAAGCGTAGGGACCACAGACTGTCCCAGTGTGCTGACAATAGGTGTTTCTGGGTCCTGAACCTTGGGGTTCTCCCTATCCTGGATCTGACCTCCTGCTGTGTCAGAGGCTGACTGTTCTGTCTCTGTCTAAGTCAGATTTAGCCTCTCTGCTTCCTGTTTTTGAAGCTCGTCATCAAGCTTCCTTTTCTTTTCTTCTTCTTCATTTCTCGTGTATTCTTCTGCTTTCTTGGCTGCCTCCTGGGTAGCTCTTCTTTTCTCTTCCTCTTCTGTGTGCAGCCACCCTGCAGCTTCTTGTGCCAATCTTTGGGCTTCCTCATTTCTCCTCCTAGCTTCTTCATCAGCTTTTGCTTGTTCATCCTCCTTCCCACCTTTTGTGGTAATCTTCTTTTTGAACCTTCTCCTTAAGGCTGTTATACTCAACGCACTGTGGAAGATGGATTCTTCTCTATCCCAATGGTGGGTGTATTCAAAATGTACATTGTTTTCTTTGCAATGTTCAGCTACTTTACCGTGGGATTCATTTCTATGGAAAGGAATCTCACCAAAATGAAACCTTTCCAACTCTTCTACAAACTCATTCGCTTTCTTCACTCTGGTGAACCTATAACTTCCTAACTTGAAGGGCAAAGGAGGATAGGCAGCCTTCTTATGCTCAAAAAGAAAGCTCCCTATACCATCCAGGAAGACTTGCCTAACTGCCTCCTTGTGAATGATGTAGTCAGTGGCGTATTTGGGCAGTAGGGAGGGTGCTCTGGAACCTCCGAACATTCTGAAGTAGAGGCCATCTTCGGTCAAATAATAGTCTGCATACTCCTCCATAACCTACAATGCCTCTTTTGACATGTAGTCACACTCCTTCAGGAAAATAAGGGTATATAGTGGCATGATGAACTGTTCATAGATCTCCCGGTAATGACTGTGGTACTTGTGCGCCCACAGTGGCTTGTATGTAGCATAAACAGGCATCCTCTTCCTATCCCAGATGCACCTGAGGCCGGGGAAAGGTTGATTGCATAATATACAATCGACAAGTATGGAACTCATATAGAATTCAGACCTCTTCTTGGACACTCCTCCCAAAGCCGAGGCCATGCAGGCTAAAAGACTGTTTGATACAATGTTGGCCCAGTTGAAAATGCTGCCCTGGGTTGCAACATAAAATAATTGGCATCCATTCCAATTTGAAGAACCTTCCATGAGATCTTCCAAAAATCCTGTTAAGCATTAAAGCTATGAACCTGTACGGGGCCCTTAAGCTTGCTGTGTCATACTCTCCCATTGCCCTGGTTCTGAATTTTTTTCCTGATAAAAGCATTCTTTTAAGGGTCTCAACAACGTCCATTCTAATGTTTTTCAACCAATCATCAGACATAAATACTTGTGTTTCTGGTAGGTGGTAGGCCAAGGCTACATATCCTGGGCTATAGGCAGCATAGCCCTGTTTGTCGACATTCTCCAGGATCATAGTGGTCACATCTGCCCAGGGCAGAATCCAACCAATCACTTCAGAGCATGGGAAAAGCTCTGGTCTGGTGGAAATCTTCATCAGTGAAGATCTCTCTATATTGGCATATATTCCTTCCTCCTCCAAGCCCATGTCAGGCACCTCTCGGTGCATGATCAACCTGTATATTTCTCCCCACTGGTACTCTAGTTCTACACTAGATATACACTTGGTGTCTTCATAGATGTATTCGGTTTTGGTGACAACTTCCACTTCGGGATCCTCTTTGACCACAGGGGCCTTCTTCTTCTGTCTCTTCGACATTTTGAATTCAAAATCTTCCTGTCATATATGAAATCATAACCATTAAGACATTTTCGACTGAGTTGCAAACATTGAGACAACAATGTGCAGTTTTTAACTTCCTCTATGTTTAAAATGATGAAAAATAGTTACATGAAGTAAATATGTGCAAGCTAACACTGCTATTTAATACCAAAACAATTCTAACAATAAAATCGAGTGGGAAGCCAATCTACATAAAAATGAAGGAAACTCGGGTTATCTGTGGGCGCCATGATCATCGTCCTGTGGGGGATGACAGGGGGATTCGTGCAATATTTTGACGGTGTGCCTCCACAAAATACCGCCTATGCCATCTAAGTTCGATATAACTATATGCAATAATAGACCCCCCTCCACCGGCTTCGGTTTGAAACTGGCTGTGAATTGGGTCGCGCAGAACAGCACGGTGAAACGCGACTGTGGTTTGATGAAGCGGGTAGCACAAAAAAAAAGGGGTGGGGGGGGAAATTATTCCAAGTGCCATAGGGAGGCCATGAAAGCCTTCCCCTGCAAAAACATCATCATACAGGGAAGATTGGTGCAGACAGCGTAACGACCTTCTACACCAAACCCCCAATTCTCTAAGCGCAGGGTTACATAACGAAAGGTCGTGGAGAAAAAGAAACTACCCTGTGGGTCAAAACGTGCCCCCCCCCCCCCCAATGGATAGTTACGCTACAAAATCCTCAATATATAGGAATGTAACTAACGGGCCAAGGGAAAACGGTCGTGGGAAAACCCAACTGTGGAAAAATCCACCAAAAGCTCGAACGAAATGGGATAAACAATGAGGAGCCTACCTGGCAATGCTGCGTGGACGATGGGAAGAAGGGCGGTTAAGCTTCCACAGTTGAGCCACCTAGATGCGGGTATCGACAATGGGGTCTTTGCGAGCTCTAGAGAACGAAAGCACACGATAATGATAGTTTGCGACAGTCCGGAATAACAATAGAATAATAAAACAAACCCCTCATATATATAATCAACCATAACGGTGGGTGAAAAATAAAATCAGACTGCGGAAGACAAACAGATCGGATGTCATAAGGATATGTCTTTCCGCAACGTCGGGTGGCCAAACCAGTAATCTATCCGTGGGGATAACCGAGAGACAAACAATAACGCGTCAGAGCTTTAAAACATCGGAGTGATAGCGAAACAGGAGCCACAACGCCGGAGATATAAAGGATATCACGGTTCGCAATGGGAAAAATCTTGATCAGTAGGCAAAACGACTAAACAACCAGAAGGATAATGCTTTTGGTAGCCGCAACGGTGGGAACACAAAGGACATCATGCCCTACCAATGCAATGTCTGAATCGGAAGAGAAAACAACTAAAGGCTCGAAAAGCTAGTGCTTTCCGCAGCCGCAATGGCGGAAACCCAAAACCCAAGGCTTGATGAAACAACAAAGCGGAGCTTTTGAAGAGTTAGCGTGATAATCGAGAGACCTTGTGATTTTCCGTCCGCAACGGCGGAGACCAAAGTAACAACATGTTCCGACTAGAAACCAAAAAATCAGCCGATTGAGCCAAATGTATCGAAAAAAGGTCGAAGTCAAAACTTGTTATTTCTCCACAACGGCGAGAGCACCCACCAAATAAACTTTTGATTCAAACATGCTGAAGACACATTTAAAAGCAACGATAAAGTTTGAACAAATAGTGGATTGTTTCAAGTGTTAGAGGAAAAAACTAAAACAAGTGGTAGATCAATCCAAGCATTAGGAAAAACCTTTGTGAAGAATCATTGAGCCAAATCAAAGAAGTAAATCAAACTAATATAAGGAAAAGGAGGGTCCCGAAATTTTTTGAATTTTGGGAAAATGTTGCAGCTGCAACACCAGTATAAATTGTGCTGTCTTAGTCAACTTGTCCACCACAACCATGATGGAATCATGTTGTCTCCAAGTCATCGACAATCCTGTGATAAAATCCATGGAAATAACTTCCCATTTCAATTCTAGAACTGGAAAAGGTTGCAAGAAACCTGCTGGGTGTTGATGCTCAACCTTTACCTGCTAACATTTCATGTACCTCAAAATGTTGTCATCCATGTCCTTTTTCATTCCTGGCCAAAAGTATTATTTTCTAGCGGTAGCAATCGTCTTCTGGCATTCTGGGTGACCAGAATACAGAGTTTGATGGATTTCATCCATAACAACTCTCCTCAAATCTACTATATCTAGAATATAAATTCTACCTTTATAAGTGAGAAGTCCATCTTCTTCCAGCTTATATCCCTCATACCTCTTCTCAAGACTTTGTTGCTACAATTTGTCTTTTACTAGCTCATACGCTTCATCTCCGGCAGTACAATTAGCAATCTACTGCCTCAAATCGGATTTCAAAATACTAAGATATTCCACATGCATTTCCTGCATTTTCCTGCTGAGTGCATCAACTACCTTATTCTCTTTTCCCTTTATGTGCTTGATTTCAAAATAAAGCTCACATAAAAACTCCAACCATCTTACTTGGATAGCATTCAGAGTAGGCTGATCAAATAGATACTTCATACCACAATGGTCTGTCCTTAGTTCAAATCTTCTACCCATCAAGTAGTGCCTCCACATCTTGAGGGCATGTATTATGGCTACAAGCTCTAGATCATGAGTGGCATAGTTCTTCTCATGCTCCTTTAGCTTTCCTGACTCGTAATATATCACGTGGTTGTCTTGCATAAGGACTCCTCCAAGCCCTTGTCTGCATGCATCGGTACATACCACAAAATATTTCTCTGGACCTGCAACCTTCAATACTAGTGCACTGGTGAGAATATTCTTCAACTACTAGAAGCTATCTCCACACCTCGATGTCCATTAAAAATTTATCCCCTTCTTTTGCAAAGAGGTGATAGCATGTGCAACTTTGGAGAATCCCTCAATGAATCTCCTATAGTATCCTACAAGTCCCATAAAATATCTTACATCTATCACATTTCTTGGGGTAGGCCAATTCATAATCGCTTCAATCTTTTCAGGGTCCACAGATATACCCTCTTCTGAGATAATGTGACCCGAATACTGAATTCTATCTCTAAAGAAGTCACACTTGCTCAGCTTTGCATATAGTTGATGTTCCCAGAAAAATTGCAATGTCAATCTCAAATGCTCTTCATGTTCTTCCTCATTCTTAGAATAAACAAGAATGTCATCAAGGAAAACAAGAACAAACTTGTCCAAATACCTGTTGAAGACACTGTTCATGAGGCACATAAATGTAGCTAGTGCATTTGTGAGACAAAATGGTACCACTACAAACTCATAATGTCCATACCTTGTTCTGAAGGCTGTCTTATGAATGTCTTCATCCTTGATTCTCACCTGATGATAACCAGGCCTCAAGTCAATCTTGGAAAATACCCTTTCTCCCCTCATTTGATCAAAGAGATCATCAATCCTTGGAAAAAGATATTTATTCTTCACAGTAACTTTGTTCAATTGTCTGTAATCAATACACAACTTGAGTATACCGTCTTTCTTCTTTACAAATAGAACCGGTGCTCCCCAAGGAGACACACTCAGCCGGATATACTTCTTTTCCAACAACTCTTGCAGTTGCATCTTCAACTCTAGCATCTACGGTGTACTCATCCTATAGGGTTTCTTGGACATTGGTGCTGCTCCTGGCACAATTTCAATCATGAAATCAATGTCCCTATTTGGAGGAAGCCCTGGAATCTCATTAGGAAACACATCCCTGAATTCATGTAACACCTGATAGTCCTCCAACCAAGGAGTTTCATCCCCTGTTGCCTCCAAAATATGAGTTGCATACAACTGGAAACCCTTCCTACAGAAATTCTTCAACTGCATTGCTGAAACCTGCCTTACTGAAATCAAATTTGGAATACCTTTCACAACTATTGGGATCCCTTCTTCATCCATGCATTCAAAAGTCTTATTGTAACAGTCAAACTTTACCCTGTGAGCTTCTAACCAATCCATTCCAATGAGAACATCATATGAACCAAGTGGTAGGACATTCAGATTTACACAAGTGACCAACCCATTCATTACCAATGGACATTTCTCTACCACTTCACTGACCTTTCTCTTAGTTCCAGTGGCTAGTTGAACTAACCAAGATTTTCTATGCTTTACTTTCTGAAAAGCACAAATCTCCACTAGTCTATGAGTAATGTAACTGTGAGTAGAACCAGTGTCAATCAAAATAGAAATAGATTGCTCAACAATCTTACCTACGACTTCAACCACAGTTGACTAGTGATCTTCCTGGCGGTCCTCTAGTGCTACATAAATCCTAGTGACTGCCCTTGCTACTTGACCCACTGTTTCTACTTCTTGAATGTTGTAAGCTGGTCTTGCACTCTCCTACCTGAGTGGACAATTTATGCGCATGTGGGGTCCTTTACATTTCCAACATTGAAGTTGTCCTCTATTTTGTTGTGGATCCTTAGGCTCTTCTCCTATCACTCCAACTAGCTTACTCACAGCTTGGGATGGCTGCTTCTGCTGATTCCTGAAGCTAGAAGGTTTGAAACCTTTCTTTCTTTGGTCAAACTTCTCATTCTTCTTGTCCTTCCATGCCTTATGGTAATCAGGTTTACCTTTGCTTCGCTCATAGAAATACTTAGCCTTCCTTATTTCTTCTTCAAGAGTTCTAGGTTCATAAAACTCAATTATATCTTTGTAAGACTGAGGAAATCCACTCAGAAACCACTGGACCTTCACTTTTTCTACTCTGATGTACCTGACATACCTCAACAGCTCCAAAATCCTATTTTTATACTCTTCCATGGTCTGCTGTCCCAATCTCATCTCATGGAATTCCTTAATCTTGTCATCATAATACCTGTTAGAGAGGTATTTATGCTTGAAATACTTCTTGAACTATTTCCACTTTAGTCTCCTTTCACTGATCCTCTTTACTTGCTTGAAGTATTCCCACCAAATGGATGCCCTTCCATTCAAACTGAATATGGAAACTCTTTCCTTTATGTTTCCTGAATAATCCTAAATTTGAAAGTACTTTTTTATCCCAAGAAGCCAAGCTTCAGCCTCTTGTCTAGTCTTTACCTCACCATCAAATGTAGGAGGTTTAGCCTTCTTAATTTCATCCTGAGAGCGATCCCTATGGTGCCTCCTTCTTTTTATTTTATGAGAAGATGAGCTTGAATCCTTGCTGGATTCTTTAGAGTCAAATGATCCACTAGGAGTCCTTCTCCTTCTCATAGTACTGCTCTTACTTCCTTCTGGTCTTGCTGTACCCCGCCTAGAGTCTATCTTCCTTTGCAAGTCTGTCAAACTATACAACATAGCAACATTCAACTAATGCTGCTCTTCTTGGTCTTTAATCAAGCTTCTCATGGTGGCTGCAACATCTGATAGTGTCTCTTGGAATCTCCTTCCATTAGACTCTATTTCATCATTTCCATTACGGACATTTTCTCCCATGGCATCTCTCGCACACTCGTAAGAATCCCGAGCATCATATCTATCATGCGTTCTCATAACTGAACCACCACTTACTTACCAAACTGCACTACCTAGGATACTGCCCTTAAAGGTGTTTATGATTCTGCAAACATGTTAGTAACACAACTATTAGATGCATAAAATTTATATAATTCATAATTACTTACCTTCACCAGGAAAAAATCATAAAATAACAATTTTTCCCAAACACAAAATTTTCTCCCTTTTCAGTCTTGTAAATCTACTAAAAAAATATCACTGAAAACTGTTGAAATTTGCCAAAAATCCCACTTGAAAAACCCAAAATTTCCTTTTGCCCAATCGGACCTCTTCCCAACTAAAATTATAACACTTCGGCGGTTAAACAACTAGTTTTCTCCCATGCTCATCGGCGGTCTGATCATCTATTTTTCTCCGACGTGTCGGATCCTTAGTTGTCTAAGCTTCCGAACTATTATCACTGATGCCAAGGACTATTATCACGGTGATTGGCGATCAGAAACACTATTCTTCAGGTGGATAGTTCCTTAGGCAGCGGCAATGGCGGGCAACAAACCAGCTGTGGGTTCCGCGGACCATACAACCCATTGACAGTCGAAAGCTCTAAACACTACATGTCGACGATTCAAAACTAAACGTTCCCGCTGCGTCGGTGACTGGGGAACTGTTGGAAGTTGAAAATTATAATTGTCGGAATGATAGTCCAATTGACAGCCGCAACGACGGACTCACAAACGACTATATTTTTTTGACGTTCATCGGCAGTCCAAACCACAAACTTTTTCCGATGTATCGAACCGATCTCCCTCTGGCTCCTGACATGTCGGCTGCTCGGACAACTAAAATTTTCTGATGTTACCTATACTTAGACAAATTTTTAGAAAATTTCCCTTTATCTTCCACTGCCACATTGGCTCCTTGGTCAACTAAATTCCTCCATCGTTTCGGCTTCCTTCAGGTGATCTTAGCCAACACTGTTGCTCCGCATCAGTCAGCAATAAAATTTCGATGATTTCAACACTTAAGAGAATTTTCAATCTCTTTTATCCTCTACGCCGGCGCCCTTATCATCTATCCTCCATCAACGTATCAACACTTTCATCACCTATGTCCACTTCCTTTTCCTCCTGCCGCTTCATCGGCTCCAACTTCTTCTATTTTTTGCCAACGTATCGGCACTTTTGTTATCTATTTTCCACTGAAAGTCTCTGCAATTGCATCCACTAATTTTCTCCACCGTTTCAGGAAAATTCAGTTAAACTGAGCCTACGTATCAGCTCAGACTTCATCTAATTTTCGTCGCCACCGGGGTCTATGTTGGATGAGCTTCCGACTAAGTTTTTCGATGAGACGATGATCTTGGCACTTAGAAAATTTTCAAAATTATTTCCACCTGCCCCTCATTGGGTGTCTTTCTGACTATGCTATCCGATGTATCGGAGGAGCTTCCGAATGAGTCCTATGACGATCCGACGAGCTCGACACTTAGGAAATTTCAACGAAAAATTTTCTGAAGATTTTCTTTCTTTTTCTCCAGCTAGGAAGAAGGCAACCTGCCTTTGCTAGCTGATTCATCACGGCCCATTGAGGCCCATGCTGCAACATTTTCTATGATACCATAATGTAACATCCCCGACCCTCCGATCGGCAAAGAGGACTCTACCATGCCATTAACCATCTGGGAAAGCCACCCCATGAACATGAACATACATAAAACCGAAATGCTTGAACATAAAACATGCTAAGATGCATAATCATTCACATACACAGTGGAAGCAAACATACATTCATTTAGGCATTCAACATGTTCATTATAATTTTTTAACAGTAAATATGATTGCAGAAACAAAATGATCAAGAATACTTATCTTATAAAGAACTCATCTTGCAACCAGCTACATCGCTACAACATTCCACCCAACCATAGGCCAGCGTGCTCCTTAATCTCTCAGCAAAACTGCCACCCCCAAGTTGGGCATGATTCCCTAAGGAATAAGGAACAAGAAGGCTTACACATAGCCAAGGATACATAAAACAACCAAGCCAACACAGTTGGGTTTATCAGGCCAACAACAGATCAACCAAGCCAACATATTTGGGTTTATCAGGCCATCAAGGAGCTGGGAAAGGATGAATGCTAAGTTGGTGAGCTCATTGAAGAGCTAAGGACACCTACACCAGAACTAGCCTGATTTCTAAGACACCCACACACACCCAACATAGGGAAATCAGTCCCTTCTCTGCTACACAGTCCCTCAGGCCCTGACCTCCCTTCCAGTACTATTCAGAGGTCATGGAGAAGAAATCCATCCCTCTAGCTATGTCTATGTGGTTCCCAAAAACACTAGGTTTATCAAGCAATCAAGCCTACATCCCATTCCAACATAGTCCAGATACCAACCACTACATACACACAACCAAACAAGCGATTCACAGCTTAGACAGGAGAAAATTGATCCCTGAGTTGTTCTAGGCCCTATCATGGTCAAAATGACTCACTCATAACCCACAGAAAAACCAAAACCTAACTGGAACCACAGCAACGAACAAAGTGGGGAACACAACAACCCCGATATTCAACATTGAAACAACGGGAAGACACACAGTCCGAAAAATGGAAAGGAAGATCCGATTCTCAGCCTCGACAAGGGAAAACACAATGCACCCTAACCACAAGTTGGTTAGGGAAAACAGACATACACACAGGCCCTGAGCGCGAAATGGATTCTACACAAGAAAATTGTGGGTGAGAGTAACCGTTTCCCTAGCTTGCTGCGTCAGTGAAAAATGATGAGAATCCTATGTGTGAGAAGGTGAAGAGAGAACATCTCTGTGTGAGATGGAGAATTCCCCAGCCTGTCCATGAGGATGAGAAGAACAATCGAGAGCCTTCGAGAGTGGAAGCATTCCCCCTTATTTTCCCTGCCCACGTAAAGGAATGACCCAGCTGGTGGAGTGTGCATGGGGGCAAGGGCTGACAGTCCTACCACCCACCATTTCCCAGTAGTAACTACCCTCAACTAACATCAACAGTTTTAAATGGGTGGTTGACAGATGGCTTTTTCTCCATTGGTTCAAGGTTTAACAATTCTCCCCCCCCCTATCATTGGGAAAATCATGCCCTTTTCAACATGCTTGCATTGACATAGCTGATTTTGGTTCATTTATTAAAAATGCATATTTACATGATACCAAAACTAATATGTGCCATATATCACGATATACCATCAGTAACGATTCCAATTTCCAAAACATAACAAAACCAAATCGATGGTGGGGATTTTTCCGTTAGCTCCACACCATGATTAATTACAATTTATATATCATGTATATTTACTGCATCGAGGTCAAAGCCGGGGTGCTACAACTATGTTTTTTTATGCCTATGTTTTTGCTGATTACCATTGTTGTTTATGGTCGTATGACCTTGATTTAGTTGATCTTGCACTTAACATTTACATGGTGTAATTGGAATTGTATAAGGATTAACATATTATTAGGTAGCCCTATGTTTTTTAACATCTTTGTGTATAAAGGGGAAGGCACATGGTAAGCCCTTCATGGAATATTACATATGCCATGAATGATGGCTTGGTCCTAATTCTATGATACCAATGTTGGGGTTTAAGATTTGTATGGTGGGAATTTGTTTCATTGCATTTTGGGGTGGCATAAAATATAGACTTGGGGTTTTTATTTCATGTAATGGAGGATAGGGTGGCAGAGTTATTGCTCCTTGGGAAACAGGGGTCTCATGCCCTAAGCTTGGATTAGCGTGAAGGTATGGGCCATTTATGTTTTTGTTGTGTGAGCTCTGTTCGGCTCTCTGGTCTACACCATGGCGTGAATTTTGGAAAGTTGGCTGAGCTTGTAGGTATGTCTTCTAGTCTGGTTTTACAATGCTTGTTTAGTTGTTTTAGTTTGGATAGTCTTTATACTTCTCATCTTCATTCTGGTTTGTTGCACATCACAGGGTTCTTACGATGTGGGTCATGGGTCTTCCTAGGTGGCCAGCACGTTACCCTTTATGGGTAAGCCTTGATGTAAAAAGTTGAAACTCATTCCTTCTTGTATGTGGGTGTTGTGACAGAGTGTGAAGCTCATCATTGGATGAATGCTTGGTTTCAATTTTAATGGTTGCGAATTTAAAATGGTATGTCTATAATTTATTGTAAATCATCCATAGATTTGTTTATAGTTGGGTTCGCGCCTTCGGGCCGAGACTATTTGGGATTTAGCTCTATAATTACATTCTTGGGTTGATAGCGTTGGATGTGGTAAATGTTACAGACTTGTGTGTTTTGTTAACAATGTTGGTTTGACAAAATGGTGATAGAATCATTGCCTGCAATAGTGCATGGACTTGGCTATATGAATGTGTAATTTCTTATACTATTTTATGGTGGTTATCTTTTACAGCATTCGATTACTTTGTGTATATCATGGTTATGGTTCTTAATTGGAAATTGTTGTGACTCAGTGTAATACTCATATTCATTCTCTAATTGGATGTTTAACAGTGTTTCTTTGACGCATAGAGCCATGCCATTATTGGAAATGGCACTCTTGCCATATAGCGTAGCGACTGTGCTGATTTATGTTATTCATAATGTTTATTTGGCAATGGTCGTAACTGTGCTATTTTAATTTTTATGAAATGGGTGTCATGGATAATCTTAGCATAGATAGGTTTTAACTTGATTTATGTTAATGGTTTATCATTTTGCATAACTGGTTGTGAGCCATGAAATGGTTACGATGTGTAAGTCAAATTGGGGTTTTATTCTTGTGTAGAGATCAATTGTTTTACAGCCTGTATTTAATTTTGTAATGATATGGGAAACATTGATAGGGAAACCATTTCATTATGTGATTAATGTTTATGGAATTCGATGGTTTGTAATGTAGACTGTGTAAAATATTTCTGGGTTGTTACAACGTTAAATGATGCTAACGAATCCTATAGGATTCGATGCTAGCCATGTTTTTAAATGTATGTTTGAATTTGTAAGTCATGAGCTTATTGGGATTAAATCCTAGCTACAACAGTTGTAAGTGATGTCTATGTGAAATAACTTGTTTGGGCATTCATTCCCATAGGATTCGATCCTATGATCTCTTCTCATTTATACGATCCCATACTCAACGCTAAAAACATGGAGTTACAAACTTAGTGCAATTCAAGAGCTCCTCGCTCGACACTGATGCTAGGATGTACTTGTAGGATACACCTAGGGATACAATGGCCAAGGATCCGATGTTCTAGAGCTTATGCTCAAATCAACTTGGAAGGCTCCAGGGCTTATGCCCAACACTATCAATTTTATATTTTCATGTGCTTGAGAGCTTCATGCTCAACACAAATGTCTCAAAAATCATGTGCTCCAGATATTCTTTCTCAACACAAATATAAATACTCATGTGCTCCAGAGATTCTTTCTCAACACAAATATAAATACTCATGTGCTCCAGAACTTCTCGTTCAACACAAAAAATCCCATACCCATGTGCTCCAGAGCCCTTTGCTCAACAAAAAACATCTCATTAACCATGTGCTTCAGGGTCCATGCCCAACAGATGAAATC